>CM035842.1:404373023-404427151 GCA_020510985.1 Pholidichthys leucotaenia
TTTCTTTAAAAGTGTTCTGGCCCGTTTAGCCATGGAGTCTGCAGTATCATTCCTCTCAATTCCATGATGTTCTGGAATCCAAATAAATCTGAATTCTGCTTTGCTGCAGTTCAGTGTCTATAGTGTCTCATATTTCCAAAAGTGTGTCTGGTCTCCTTTCAGAGGACATGAACAGCAGATGGAGGGCAGATTGTCCTCTGAAGCACGAGCTCTCCCGCTGACCATGTCGGTTTTTCAGCCAATCACAGAGGAGGGTCTGCACAGTCCTCTCTGTGTACAGCCTGCATAAGAACAGCAGCTCTCTGCTATGGACGCCATTCGTTGCTGCGAAGTACCGAGGAATTAGGATGCCTGAACCTGCAAAGTCTGCGCCCAAGAAGGGCTCCAAGAAAGCCGTGACCAAGACCACCGGTAAAGGAGGCAAGAAGAGGAGGAAGACCAGGAAGGAGAGCTACGCCATCTACGTCTACAAGGTGCTGAAGCAGGTCCACCCTGACACCGGTATCTCCTCCAAGGCCATGAGCATCATGAACTCCTTTGTCAACGACATCTTTGAGCGCATCGCCTCCGAGGCCTCTCGTCTGGCCCACTACAACAAGCGCTCCACCATCACCTCCAGGGAGATCCAGACCGCAGTGCGCCTCCTGCTGCCCGGTGAGCTGGCCAAGCACGCCGTGTCTGAGGGAACCAAGGCTGTTACCAAGTACACCAGCTCCAAGTAAACTCCTGACTACACTCATATCAACCCAACGGCTCTTCTAAGAGCCAGCCACACTACTTTAAGAGCAGTACACTCCTTGTTTCTACTTCAAGTTTGAGCCTTTGATTAAATTCAAATCAATATTAACTCGAAGCAGAAAAAAACTCAAGTGAAACAAAAGATCAAACTAAAATTAAGATCCAGCCTCAATGCTGAAATTAGTTGAAGTTTCAGCTGTGATTTAATTTTAAACCGAATTGGATAACTTTAAATATTGGGTTTGTAGCTCTTTTATTTCCTCTGAATTTAGGATTTACAGTAATTGCTTTAGGGTTTCAAGATCAAACATGGACTAGTTCAGATTTTCAGCTAAATGTCTAGAGGCAGTAGTGATGTGTCCTCCACCAACAAGCCGGCTCTAACATTGACAGTCTGCTTGAATACACTTGAGCGTCAGCTCCAAAGAAAAGGCTGTTTCATCAACCCTGGGAGGAAACGGATAAGAACGTACAGTTAGCTGAAGAACACTGCTGAACACTTCAACCTGATAGGATAGTGTGCAAATGCCATAATACAGTAGATGACCTGCAAAGGCCTGTAATTTGCTCAAAATATTTAGTCTGTGTGCAGGGATGGCAATTTTCCGCCGATCCGCGGATTTCCGCCGATTTTATCATCTATGTCATAATTTTGTACCTTTACCTTGTTCTCAATAAAGTTTGGAAAAAAAAAAACATACGCGCTCGGCGCTTCCCCGAAGTCTCGCGATAACCCGGATGTACTCAAGCTACTGCTGTATTGTAAACAGCCCTGCGATTGGATAGTTGCAAACGATTGGACCAATCAAATGGCTCGTATGCTTTGTCAAAAATTCATTTCGGCTTGTTCTCAGGGATGTGATTTTTCCGGTAATTCACCGAATTCCGCTTTATTTGTATATTATATGTACGTTAAGTACGTTAGCGGCTTATGGTCCACGACGCAGTGAAAGTGTGCCCTTTCAGCCAGAACCGGAAGTGGCGTACGCCAGGTAGAGAGCCATTAACTCTTTGTCGAACACGCTGTATTTACGCTCACTGTCGTGCAAAGACCTGCTTAAAAAAAAGGTGAGCGGCTGCCAAGAACCGGCAACGCATTGCTCCACGACGGCCGCTATGCCCATGTCCGAGACGTGGGTAATGAGCGCTGTTTTAACCTCAGAACGCCTGCTCCCGTTCAGGAGTCCAGTCGACTCGGTTTCCGTTTGAGTGCAGCGTACAGCGGCTGTTTGAGCTGAGCTGCGCGGGGGAGGAAAATGAGCTGCTCAAGACTCAATGGAGATTGAAACTGGTAATCTGAAATGAATGCTGAAATTATAAAAAGTAATGGTATGTTGGAATTTTATTTCTATTATGGAATAGATAAAATTAACTGATTTTGATTTGATCAAGTGTTAAAGCATGTGATGGATAATGCTTGTTGGAATATTTACCTCCGCCAAGGAGGTTATGTTTTCATCGGCGTTGGTCTGTCTGTTTGTTAGCAAGGAAAAGTTATGGACGGATTTTCATGAAATTTTCAGGAAAGGTGTGCAATGGCACGGGGATCAGATGATTAGATTTTGGTGATGATCTGAGAGTGCATACCTCCATCAAGGGCTTTTTTTGTATTTGTGCAGCAGGATTACACAAAAACTACTGGATGGATTTGGATAAAATTTTCACCAGAGGTGGTTCTTGGGCTAGAGAGGAACCCATTATATTTTGGTGATGATCTGAGAATGCATACCTCAGCCAAGGCACTTATCTTCTCACAGTGTGTTAGCAACAATACTCCAAAACTGATGGACAGACTTTGATGCAATTTTCACCACAAGTGGCTATAGGCCTACACACAAAACCATTACATTTTGGAGTTGATCCATGACAAACGGAAGGAGCCTTGGCGGAGGGATGCGCTCTGAGTGCTTTTCTAGTTTAGGAATGCTATCTTCTTGGAACATAAGTCAATATTATACAGTAATAAGTGGCATTCAGCTGTTTGTTTTATGTCATGTAAGCACAGTTCTGGTACTTAAAAATCATAAAAACCCAGGAGCTTCGGGGAGCGAAGTGACAGTGAAGGTGAAAATTGGCTCAAAGTTCAATGAGGTAACAGAAACACTTGGACAGTTTCTGAAGAAACCAGAAAAGGAGATGAAGTTCAAAGTTCAGAGACTGACACAGCTTGCTGCCAGAAGGAAGAAAGTTTCACATTAGAAGTGACTTGGTGACCAGTGTAAATAGTGTAAAAAACTCTAATAGAACTGTTAAATATGTTGGACTAAAGACAGTGAGACAACATTGAAGAAAAAGTAAGTTAACTTTTCATTAAATTTAATGATTTATCTAACTCTAGTATTTCATTTTTTTAATCATTTTTTTCAGTCTAAATTACTTGTATTTTACTGAAAACCTCCCAGCTTCAGGGGGGCTGCGCCCCCCCCGGCCCCCCCGTAAGTCAATCGACCAAATTAGATTTCAGCTGAAATCAGAATTTCCTGTTGCCATCCCTGTGTGTGTCAAAAGCAAATATTGATGTATAACAAATGCTTAAATGTTTTGGAGTGAAGGACTATTCAACAGAAAACCTGCTTAAGGTATTTTGACCAATTTAGCACCCAACCCATGGAACTATTTCATTAAAAGGTAATAAACCAGTATTAAAGTTGTAGCACTGTGGGTGGGCCCTGGCTTCTTTAAATTTAGACTGTAATATTTTGGGTGCCTCCACTTATTGAGAAATAAATCAATGAAAATGTTTTTTTCAATAAGATGAAAAAAACGTAATTTACAGCAAGACACAATTTAACTAAATTATATGGAGTGACTTAAGACAGTTAAGACCCTAAAACGGCAATTTAAAAGTCAATTGAACTGATTTAGTGAGATTTCAACATTTAAAAGATATTTACAGCAGTCTTAAACTGAAATCACTCATTCACACATCAGTCACATACAGCAGCCCTATTTTCCTAAAACTCTCAAAATACTAAAATAATAATTAAAAAAATCCCTCCAACCGTTACAGGCCTGATAATCTTCAATTTTTTAAATGTTGGAGTAGCTACTCAGTTCTATTGAAGGTCAGAAAGAGAAGGATCGGCGGGGAAAAACATCAGCTGGAATGCTGAGGAGAACCGTTGGTGGGGAAAACCGTTGATGTTGGGAATGCCTGTTGGTGGAGAGAACAGCCGTTGATGGGGAAGGAGCCGTCGTTGGCTGCTAACATTCAAAACTGACAAGAACAACAATTGAAATGACAAATGTAATATCTCCTATTCAAATTTTGTTATAAAAGGAAATTAATTAATCATTAGCAATTAAAAGAATTTACCTGGCTGTCAGCAATCAAGCCTTTCTAATCAGGTTGTAACTCTGCGTTATCCTGATGACACAGAAAGACAAAATCACCTTCAGCCTTCTGTGACCAACTGCTACAACTCTTTTGCTTCTTCTACTTCTTCTTCTCTCGGTTACTGGCGGCTAGCAAACAAATGAAAGGTGCATACTGCCACCTACTGTACACGAGTGTGTAACATTATGTCATTTCAACCCGACCCCTAAATTCTATGACTTAATCCTGTGTTCTTTAAAAAAGAAAAAGGAACCCTTCTGGTGATCCTTATCGCCTCTCCATCTCCTTCTGTTCCCAGAATCCCAGTTAAATCCCATTCCCTACACTGTAAAACCGAATTAGTTCACAGAACTCAAAACTTATGTGGAAACTGATTACCTTATAAATTTTAAGTAAATTAAATTTATTTTTTTGAGTAATTTTAAACTAAAAAATTTAGAACAAAATGCTGAAAATGTATTTTTTAAGTGTACTCAGAATCAATCATTTTACAGTGATCCCTCACTTATCGTGGTTAATGGGTTCCAGAACCGACCGCGAAAAGTGAAAAACCGCGAAGTAGCGTCGCCCCTAATGACGTCATCCATAAATAATACATATGTTCATTCTCTCACTCTCTCTCTCGTGTGATACGTGTGTGTGTGTGTGTGTGTGTGTGTAAGTGTACATACATACGTAGATGTAAATAAAGTGTACATAAATGTTTTTAGAACTCTTTTATTCTTATAACAAGATACGTAACTCAAGATGAAGATGATTTACTGCACAGGTTAATGAGAGCTTTACTGCTCCTCAGGTGACGCCTCATCGTCAGGGGCTAGAAGCGCAGGATCGTCGAGGGCAGCTTCCGATAGAGCTGGAGAAGCTGCAGGAGGCGGCGTAGTGGCTCGACGGGAAGACTATTTCGCACAAAATGGCACAAGAGAACAGCAAAAAGTTCCATGCGGCGAGACTAAGAAACACGAGCGATAAAAAGCAATGAATGCGGTCTTCCTTCCCTTCATGGGCGTTCGGCAGGGAGAGAAGGTGGGTGAAACGTCTCAGCCAATCAGCTTGCGGGGTGAAACGTCTCGGCCAATCAGCTTGCAAGATTTCCGAGCCGAGCCAACACGAGAACAGCGAACAGAGAGGTGGATTTTTGAGTTGTGCGGGCTCTCCATGTTGATACCTGATGTTCTAATGTAGTCTCCCTGCCTTCTGCTAGCGCCCGCCCATTATTTCTCAATTTTGAATTTTTGATGAATATTTTTGAAAAATCTGCGATGCACTGAGGGCGTGAAAGGTGAAGCGCGAAGTAGCGAGGGATCACTGTATTTACTTAAAATGTATTAGGTAATTGGTTTCTGTGATATCCTACCGTGTAGCAATGATCACACTTGAGTTATTTCTTTGGCTAACTCTGCCATTTATTCTGCAACACACATAATATGACTGAACATGGATTCTGCGCGGGGTTTTCACACTCTTGTTCTAATGTGTCCCCTTAATAGTAGTGCTGAACAATACAGGTAGTTCCCCCTAGAGGCATGTGCCAGTAATGTTTTAAATTAGACTTGCAGTCTACCACATCCCTCCCCTCTAGATTAAACTACTTTTAATTACACTAGCCAATTATGCTAGACATCCTGGAACTCCCATTTAACCCTAAACAATCACAGTTACTTTTAACTTCTTAAACACATGTGCCATACACATAATTTCTTTCTCTTTTTTTTTTTTTTTTTACATGTATAACACACATAACAGTCTAACTGGGGATTTGGTTTGACTACCGCATCCCAGTGAGGTTCCAGGACGCATTCTTGTCCTGTGGCTGGGGAACTCACTACTGACTAAGTATAGTCCTTCAAGTAGTCTGGAGCTTTCCTAGCTCGCTGAGATCTTCTCACGGCGGGTGAGCCAACTGCAGGTGAAGACTCAGACTGCTCCACTGTTTCGGCTGCTGCAGTGCTGCCCGTAGAATCTGCAGAGACGGGTACCTCAGGTATCACCTGAAGTGGTGGTTCGTTGATGCTCTCCTCAGAATGGGTGTCAGACAACACCTCTGGTGCCATCGGCAGGGGAATGGAGCTCCTACCACGAACTTGGTCGATGTGTCGCCTCACCACTTGTCCATGACCTAATGTCACCTTGAATGACACAGGGCCTGTCTTTTCTGTTATTTCTCCTGGTACCCAGGCTGGTCCTGAGCCAAAGTTGTGGGTGTAGACCACGTCTCCTTCTCTCAGTATTCTCTCTCTAGCATGCATGTCATGATAACCTTTTTGTTTCTCTTGTTTATCATGCACTTTGTTTCTGAAGTCTGGATGTATTAAGTCAAATGTTGACCTCAACTTCCTTCCACACAACAGCTCAGCTGGTGACTTGCCAGTTGTAGATTGGGGTGTTATTCGATAGCTGAACAGAGCTCTCGACATTCGGGTTTCAATAGAGTCTCCTGTCATCTTTTTCATGAGTGACTTGAATGTCTGCACGGCCCTCTCGGCTAAGCCGTTAGAAGAAGGATGGTATGGCGCAGTCGTGATGTGACGTATGCCATTCTTTTCAGAAAACTCTTGGAACTGTTCACTCGTAAAACATGTACCGTTATCTGATACTATGATTTCAGGTAGCCCATGTTGGCTGAAACTCTTTCTAAGACATTCAATGGTAACAGTAGAAGTAGAGCTACTCACAGAATATGCATCGATCCACTTTGAGTATGCGTCAACTATGATCAGGAACATTCTTCCCATCCATGGACCTGCGTAGTCAATGTGAATTCTTCTCCATGGTTTATCTGGAACTTCCCAGGGATGTAGTGGGGCTGCTGGAGGACTGTTCCTGTTCTCCTGGCATGCCGCACATGACTTCACAAGCGCCTCCACCTCTGCATCCATGTTGGGCCACCACATGTAACTCCTCGCCAACGCTTTCATGCGAGTGATGCCAGGGTGTGCTTGGTGTAGTTGTTGCAGTAAGGAATTCCTACCAGGTGGTGGAACAACCACGCGTCCTCCCCACAGGATACAACCTTCCTGGGTGCTGAGCTCATCCTGTCGTCGGGCATAGGGAATGAACTCAGGACTGTTCATCTTCGGCCATCCTCGCAAGATGTATTCTCGCACTCTTGCTAGAACAGGGTCTTTGTCTGTCCACTTCTTTATTTGTTGTGCGTTCACCAGGGGCACGCCGATATCTTCAAACAATAGCACTCTCTCCTCCTCCTCAGGCGTGCTGTCTCTTCCTCCATCCAAGGGTAGCCTACTCATCGCGTCAGCATTTGTATGGTCCCGTCCGGCTTTGTAAACGATGGTGTACTCATACGCTGCTAATGTAACGGCCCATCTCTGAATTCTCTGAGATGTCATCTGGGGTATGGCTCTCATTTCACTGAACAGTGAAATTAGTGGCTTGTGGTCAGTCACTATAGCGAACTGTCTCCCGTACAGGTATTTGTGGAATTTTTTTACACCAAATACTACTGCAAGGCCCTCCTTGTCTAGCTGGGAGTAGTTTTTCTCAGCTGCACTAAGAGTTCTTGAGACGAACCCTATGGGTCTCTCTGAGCCATCCTCCATACGATGAGAGAGTACAGCACCCACACCGTAGGGTGATGCGTCACACGCCAGGATGAGTGGTTTGTTTGAATCATAGTGCACTAACACACTACAGGACTGAAGTAGCGCTTTGGACTCTTCAAACGCCTTCTGCTGCTTGACCCCCCATGACCATTTTTCTTCCTTCTTAAGTAAGGTATGTAGTGGTGCCAGCAGCGTGGAGAGCTTTGGGAGGAACCTATGGTAATAGTTCAACAAGCCCAGGTAGGCTTTTAACTCAGTAACATTTTGTGGCTCAGGCGCCTCCGCAATGGCTTCCACTTTGTCTGTTAGAGGGTGTAGACCACTGGTGTTGATCTTGTGGCCTAGGAACACCACCTCTTTTCCCATGAACTCACACTTGCTTCTTTTCAACCTCAGACCGCTTTTCTCCAACCGTTGAAGCACTTCCTCCAGCGTTTTCAGATGTTCTTGTTCATTTGGTCCTGTACAAAGGATGTCATCCAAATAAATGGCAACATTCGGAATTCCACCTAGGATGCCCTCCATAGTTCTCTGGAATATAGCAGGACTGGAAGCTACTCCAAATGGTAAGCGTGTGTAGGTATATAAGCCTTTGTGTGTATTGATGGTTACATACTTTCTTGATTCTTCTTCCAAGACTACTTGTTGGTAGGCGTGACTCATGTCTAATTTTGTGAAGTGTCGGCCGCCGTTCAGCTGTGCGAAGAGGTCCTCCACTTTAGGAATTGGATACTGATCCACCCGTGATGCTCGATTGACAGTGAGTTTGTAATCTCCACATATTCTAATGGAGCCATCCGGCTTTCTCACTGGGACTATGGGCGCCGCCCATTCTGCAACCTGCACTGGCTCAATGATCTTGTCATCCAGCAGCCTCTGTAGCTCGCTTTCAACCAGTGGCTTGACTGCATAGGGCACCGGTCGGGGTTTGCAGAATCGTGGTTGGGCCTCCTTGTCCACATTAATCTTTGCAGTGACACCTTTTAGCTGTCCTAAGCCTTCTTTGAACACCTCAGCGTGTCTTTCGAGGATCTCCTCCAGCTGCAATTTGGGCTGAGATTCCACTTTATTCACCAACTGATCAATCATGGCCAGTTCTTGTAGCCAACTTCGCCCTAGTAGATTTGGTCCTTCGCTCCCAACTACTACTACAGGTAAGTCCTTTTCTTTGTTTTCGTGCTGCACCTTCACTTGTGCCATGCCTAGCACGTCTAGCTTCTCTCCTGTGTATGTTTTTAATTTTAATGAACAGGGATTTAATTCTGCTGTGTCTGTTTTCTTCCACAGTTGTGTATATTGCTGTTTACTTAATATGGTTACTCCACAGCCTGTATCAACTTCAAATGTTACTTTCATTCCATTAACATTCATGGTACGTGTGATGGGCGCTACCTTGGTCAGCTCCTCTGACGTGTTGTAAATTGTGTGAAAACCCATGTCTTCTGTATCACTTTCTCCCTCCCCTCTCAGTTGATTCGCTCGCTGTTCCTTTCCTGGGCCCTTGTTTTCATACTTTTGCCCATTAACTGTCGCTTTCAGCACCTGTGCGCTGTCCACCTTTATTCTACATGCTTTCTTAATGTGCCCTCGCTTGCCACAATTATGACACAGCTCAGTGGCAAATTTGCACTCGGCGGCATTGTGCTGGCCTTTGCAGCGATAACAACTGGGGAATTTGTGCTGAGTTTTGTCAGTCGACACTTTGTGGACACCTACTTGGGTCTTAGGCACACGAACATGCGTTGCTGTGTCCTCTGTTAGCTTCCCTTGCATCTCTCTCACATCTTTAGATGCTGTTTCCATCGCTTGGCATAATTCCAAAGCCTTCGCAAAAGTGAGTTTTGTTTCAGATAAAAGTCGCCGTTGCATTCGGTCATCATTCACTCCACACACAAGTCTGTCTCTTAACATTTCTTCCAATGAGTCTTTGTAATCACAGTGCAGTGTTAATTTCCTCAATTCTGCCACATACTCTGCTATGGACTCAGTGTTCCTCCTTATGCGTGAATTAAATTTGAATCGTTGCACGATTTCACTCGGTTTGGGGCTGAAGTGCTTCTGAAGCTCAGCAGTAAGCTGGTCGTACGTTTTATCTTTCGGTAATGCAGGGCTTATTAAATTTCTCAACAAGCTGTAAGTAGTTGCACCAACTCCACTCAACAGTACAGCCTTCCTTTTGTCTGGCTCCTCAATGTCATTAGCTTGGAAGAAAAAGTCCAACATTTCACTATATTCTTCCCATGACTGAGTCGAGTTATCAAAAGGGGTTACCGTTCCGATTACAGCCGCCATTGCTCATCGTGGTGGGGAAACCTCGTTTTTCCTCCTCTGAACTTGCACTCGAACTACTGGAGTCACTTGAGTTTGCCACACTTGCAATGTTCTCTGTTTCTCGCCGCTGATTTTTTTCTTTTAATCCTCGTCGCCAATTGTGTGATATCCTACCGTGTAGCAATGATCACACTTGAGTTATTTCTTTGGCTAACTCTGCCATTTATTCTGCAACACACATAATATGACTGAACATGGATTCTGCGCGGGGTTTTCACACTCTTGTTCTAATGTGTCCCCTTAATAGTAGTGCTGAACAATACAGGTAGTTCCCCCTAGAGGCATGTGCCAGTAATGTTTTAAATTAGACTTGCAGTCTACCACAGTTTCCACATAAGTTTTGAGTTCTGTGAACTGTTCGGTTTTACAGAGTACCTGCCTCTCGAACTGTCATGAGGCTGAGCGCGGTGTGTCACCAGGCTCAGGCTCTTAATTTATTTCCGATTATTTTCTGTATTTGTCCAGTGCTGTTATTTTTCTGTATGTTGGTTTATGATGTCTCTTTGGTGGTTTATTGTTCTGTTAGTTATTTATGTTCTTAGCACTATTATTCTTTTGTCAATTTCTGTAGTTTAGGAATTATATTTTGTTTGTCTGTGACACGAGTGCCCTACCTCCTCTTCCAGACACTCCCACCCTGTCATGTGCTCATTGTCTGTTCTCTAGTCGTCTCAGCTGTGAGGGGTTACATAATTAGGTCACCTGCCCGTTCATGCTCCCCGCACCTGCTGCCTATTGTTTCATCTTGTTCCCTGCTATCTAAAGACTGTCATGTTGTTTTCTCATTGTGCCAGTCTTGGTTAAAATTCTCTTCCTCATCACCACCAGAGGCCAGACCCTGCTCTGGTGATTTTGTCTCGAGTCATTTCCGTCTGTAAGTTTTTTCTCAGTGTTTGTGTTTGGATTTTGTGTTGTGCATTTTTTGGGACTTGTATAATAAATTCCACTAACTGCAGTTCAGTGCGTGGGTCTCAGTTCTCTGCCCTGAGATGCAAATCATGACACAAACTTCATTTCCATACTTGTGACAGTGCAATTAGATGGGCTCTCCATTTTCTTTTACTCCACTTCCTTTTTTTTCTTGATCACTGTTTTCCCTTCTGCTTTTCCAAGTGATAATGGTATAGTTATTTCTTTCCCAAATGCACTTTTTGCTGAAGCTGAATAGTTCACAGAACTCAAAACTTATTTAAATAAATTAAATTACTTTTTTTGAGTAAACTTTACTTTAAAAATACATGTTCAGCATTTTGTTTTAAACATTTTAAGATTACTCAAAAAAAGTATGTAGCATCATCACACTTGGCTCATCAATAAAAAATCTTCTGCTTAAAGACATTGTTTCACCCAGGAAAAGGACAGTCAAAAAACTGCTCTTTTACCCCAGGCCACAACTGAACTCGCCATTCCTTTGTTAAAACCAGTCTAAGGAATTCACCCTAATGCATTTCCTGTTTTGACTTTTATAGCCCCCATCAAAATGGTGGACATATATATACATGTATAGAGGAATATTCCAATATTAAAATATGTATCAGGTTTGCTCAAAATGCCTCTAAAATCATGTGACTTCCAGCAGCCAATCTCTGCATGACAACAGCTCTCTCTCAAAAGCTCCAGACAAGACTGTTTATTCATTGGACTAAAGTTCAATAAAGGCCGCCCACGAAGGAAGCCTATTTGCTGAGCTCCTGTCAACCCGGAAGCCTGTGAAAGCTCGAGTGAATTTCATAAAAGGAGGGAGACCCCCTGCTACTTCCTCTTTTCGGGTTCCTTTTCTCTTTTCATCACCTTCTCTTTGTCTTCATGACTACAAGGCAGAGAACTTTTCGAGAGAACAAAAGACTGCCTGAACACAAAGGGACTTATCCCACGTGTTTTCCTTCCTACGATCACAGAGCTTGAAGTATCATGTTTTGGTGTAACCTCTTTGTATTTTAACGTTTTTCTTTAAATGCCTAGGAATTCTTCCTCTAGGAGCTCAAATTCTAACCCGGAGTTAAACTCCAATCCTAGACGTTATTTCTATCACTTTTTCCTGTTAAACTTTCTGTAAAACCACCGTTTTTAATTTTAATGTAAGCTTTAATCTTGACTTTATTTTTATAATATTTTTATTGACCAATCCCACACCAGAAGCTCTTTTATTTAAAGTCCGAAACTCTTTTAATTTGAGATCAGATTAGATGTATTTAATTATTATCGAATCCCTCTGGGAAGCCGCTTACCAACGGAGAGAAAAGGAGACGCAGCTCGCCACGAAGATTAAATGCCCTGGGCCAGATTACAGCCCCGGTGATCAACACATCAAAATCTCATTTTGTGACAACCGAATATTTGCTGGACAAATATTCTGGGTTTTGGCACTGATCAACACATCGAAAGCTTCACGAGGACGACGAAAGAATGCAGCTTCAAATCTTCAACGAGAAAGCACGTGAGCTGCACTTTCTTTATCCATCTGCTGAATAAAACGACTGAGGTTCGATAATAATTTGATATCTAATCAGATGCAAATTAAGGAGCCATTAACATAACTCGTCCTTTCGTTTTAATTTTCTTAAGAGTAATTCAGAACTTTTCATATAATTAGTAAAACTTTCTCCATAAATTTGCGATGTTTCCATAATCTGTTAACTCAAACTGATTTAAATTTGTTTCACAGTTAACCCTGGTTCTGCAAATGTTGATATTGTTAATCTATTAATTTTATGGTTAATGAAATCATTGCACTGTCTGTTAATCACCATTTCGTTTAATAAATATGTGAAAATGAGAGAAGTTGTTGAGAATTTATTTCATTCTGAGTCTGGTTCAATTCCCCAGTATCGAATTCACTAAAATTTTGAGACTTTTTATTAATTAATTTATTGATTGATTAAACAAGTATAAAGTGAAATTAAAGATTAAATTGCTTCTTAGAGATAGAAGCTGGTGCCCCATGAGTGTTACTAACTTTTCCAGTGTATATGAATCAAGAATTCATCTCCGGTTCCAATACATTGATATAAATTAAATAATTTTTATACCTGATCATAATTATTAATTCATATACCATTACAAGTAATTTCATTTACTTAAAATTTATTAGGTAATCGGTTTCCACATAAGCTTTGAGTTCTGTGAACTAATTTGATTTTACAGTGTAATTTGTGTGCACAGTCATTCCCTTTCAACCCTTCAGGAACCCAACAAAACTGAATATCTCCACCACCCCTGTGTATCCTAAATAAACTGAGATATAGCTCAATCACCAAGTCTTCCCTTGTAGATTTTCGTGTCTGTATAATTTTTAAAGCTGCAAGTGAATCTGTGCACCGTAAAACTGGATAGTTCACAGAACTCATAACTGTGGAAACTGGTTGCCAAATAAATTTTAAGTAAATGAAATTATTTTATTGAGCAATCTTAAATTTAAAAATACATTTTCAGCAAATATTTTATGTTAAAGTTTATTCCAAAAAATATTTGCTGAAAATGTATTTTTAAAGTAAAGTTTACTTTAAAAAAATTGCTGAAAATGTATTTTCTTAAATTTAGGATTACTCAAAAAATAATTTAATTGACTTAAAATTTAGTAGGTAATTGGTTTCCACATAAGTTTTGAGTTCTGTGAACTAATTTGGTTTTACAGTGTGTCTAGTCCATACATTCTGGCTGTTCTTTCAGTTTTCCACCAAATCCGTTTCCCTGGAAGTTAGTATATTCCCAGCAGTCTTGTAGTGTTTTTGAAATAGTCCCTTCCTCACTTCCTTTCAGCTTGACCCAATATGATCATGCAAGTTTATCTCTTCTCAAATCCATTGACATTTCTTCTGTTTCTTTTAAAAATGCATTGTTTGGTGTTGTTTTGATGGCTCCAATGCACAGGCGACGCACTCTATGCTGTATTCTATCTATTCTTTCCAGAGTTGTCTTTGCTGCTGCTCTATAAATCATGCATCCATAATCTATTGTCGATCTCATTAGTGCTCTGTAAATGTCAATTAATGCCTGCTTATCTGCACCCCAATCATGTCCAGCTACAGCTTTTATGAGATTAATGACTTTTTTGTACTTTGTCTCCATATTTTTAACATGAACTCTCCATGTGTATGCACTATCAAAGCACAGTCCTAGATATTTGAACTCACTTTTTCTATGGGTTGATTGTATAATGTTAACGTTTCTGTACCAGTTCTGCATTTTGTTGTTATTGTTGTTGTTGTTTTATGAAAGTCATACAGCAGGTTTTACTGTTTGAAAGTTTAAATCCTCAGTCATATGACCACTTTTCCACTTTCTCCATTGCTTTCCTGATGTTTTTGAACACAAACTTCTCATTTCTTCTCCTCATCTATATGGCTCCATCATCTGCATATAGTGCTGTTTTGATGTATCCCTCTTGGTCCCCAAACATGCCATTAATCTTTATGTTGAATAAAACTGGGCTTATCACACTCCCCTGAGGAACATCATTTTCTATTTCAAAATTATTAGAAACTTCTTATCCTACTGTAAGTGGCCATCACAGTTTAATTGATGTTATGTTATGTTGTCACGTTGAGATTGTTGAGATGCTGCATTGGAGCCATCTTTGTTCCAGAAACTTCAGTAATTAGTGGCTTCAGCATGCTACAGCTGCAGTGAGACCTTGATGAGGACAGTCAATCACAGGAAATGAACTCTAATTTCTCCAGTAAGAGACAATGGACATTTTAAGATTAAATGCAGTTGGCGCCTAATCCATTCCTTTTGAATGTGTGATGCATGTCTGCTTAAATATTTTAATTCAATTGTTGATTAATTATTGAATGTTTGAATTCCTGATTAAATAGTAAAGGTGCAGCTAAGGTCAATGAATTTTCAAGAATCAATCCTCTGTTGAAAAAAGGGTATTTAATGGATGAATCCTTTTGATGGAGGATTTGTGTTGTTTTTACATTGTGAGGCTGTTTGTCAACTTTGTGTCAAAAGTGTAAAAGCCTGATCTTAGTGGGGGTTAAAACTAATTCAAGTTTAGACAAAACACTTCAAAGGTTTATTGTTACTAACAGTCATTAAAGGGGAAACATGTTAGAATCCACTGAAGAAATAAAGTCCCTGGAAACTCAACAAGTGAGGTCCAGCTCTTGAAAGAGAATTTTAGCAGAAAAAGGCCAAGAGCTGCAAAGACAGGAAGCAAAGAAAAGGCAAAAGGCATTCAGCAAAGCATTTGAAACTTGGAGATTGACAGCAAAAGAAATAAGAGCTAAACTAAAGACTTTTTGTTCACCTGAGGATCTTGAGGAAATCCAGAGAAGCATCAAGGTTAAACATGATAAAGTGTGTTCACATTATGAATCAGATGTAACCATGGAAGTTCTCCAGACTTTAACAAAATGGATGCATGCAGTATTTTGTCCTCTGTGATCTTGTTAACAAACGAATGGAGAACATTGAGAAAACATTCAATGACCGCCTTGAAAAGGAGAGAGTGAGGATGTAGCTTGATCAGCAGGAATATGGGTCTGTTTTTGGAAGCACTAACAGAGACAGTTGTCTCTCAGTCTCTTAAGGGATCTGATGATCAAGAAAGCACCATCTCCAAGTCCTCCAGTAAACGAGCTGATGCAGAAGCAGATCTCGCAGCAAAGGTTGAGCAAGCAAAGGCTAGCCAAATGCTACAAGAACATCAAGGTGGAGAGTGAATGGAAACTTAAGGAAACACAAATGCTGGGAGAAATTAAACTAAAGGAGGCTGAAATGAAATTAAAGCTGGGAAGGAAAAATCAAAGCTACAACAACTGCAAGAAAACTATTTTGATAGATTGATTTTATTTATTTGAACATTCTGAAAAAGAAGAAAAGAATTTAAAACAAAACAAAAAAGAAGCCAAAAAAAATTAAAATGTTCAAAAGGAGTGGGAAGAAGCCAACGCTTATATAGTCCCACCCCTTTTCCATACCAAACAAATTACAGTATCACTCTTAATCATCATTCATCCCACAACCACATTCACCATAATACACCCCATAGTCAAATTATACAACAGAAATGACACAACAATGGCCGTCCATATTGACAACAACACCAACATCCAACAATATTGCAACAACAATAAACAAACACTTCTGGCATGTTCAACACAAACACAGACAACACCATCACCATCACAATCACCAGAACACAATAACACACACCACAACAACCTTCCCTCACTGAAGACACATTGTAACATCACTGCCCTTCATTTTCATACTGCTCAAAAATCATTTCTTTATATGTTGATTTAAATATATGGATGTTTGGACATTGCCTGTGTTTCCCCCCCAACCCATTCCACAATTTTACCCCACACATGGACACACAAAAACCCTTCCTAGTAGATCTTACTAAGTGTATTTTAAATTTTGTGTTCCCCCGTAAATTATATTTCCCTTCTCTCTCACTGAAAAGATTTTGTATATTGTGTGGCAAAAGTTTTTTTACTGACTTTAAACATTAATTGTGCTGTATAATAATGAACCAGATCCCGTAATTTCAATAGCTTTGAATGTAAAAACAATAAATTAGTATATTTGAGATACCCGACTTTGTGTATAACACGGACTGCCCTTTTTTGTAATATTAGCAATGAATTAAGTTTACTTTTATAATTGTTACCCCAGACCTCTATACAATAGGTCAAGTATGGAAGTACTAATGAGCAATACAAGATATGAAGTGATTTGTAATCTAGGACCTGCTTAATTTTATTTATAATTGCAATATTTTTTGCAACTTTGTTTTGTATGTATCTGACGTGTGGTTTCCAACTAATTTTATCATCTAGTATTAGATCCAAAAACTTGATCTCCTTAACTTTTTCAGTAATCACATTATCTAAATGAATATGTATATCTTCTTTATTTTGACAATGACCAAATATCATTACTTTAGTTTTATCTATATTTAGTGATAATTTATTACAATCCATCCATTTTTTAAGCTTATTTAATTCATTATTTAGAGTATGGATTAGTTGATTATAATTATTTCCAGAATAAAATATATTAGTATCATCAGCAAATAATATTATTTTTAATAATTTAGAAACTTGGAATATATCATTTATACGTATATATGTTAAATAATTTGGGGCCCAATACTGACCCCTGGGGGACCCCACAGGCAATTCCCATACACCCAGACAGATATTCTTGCATATTCACAAACTGTTGTCTCTCAGATAACTTGTAACCCAATTCAGAGCCATTCTGCTAATACCATACATTTGCAGTTTATTAAGAAGTATTGAATGATTTATTGTATCAAATGCTTTTCTAAAATCTATAAATACACCAATTGCATATTTTCCTTGATCTAATGCATTTATTATTTCCTCTGTTGCTTCCATTATCGCCAACGATGTTGTACTCTTGGCTCTAAATCCATATTGGTTCTGATTAAGCACTTCGTGTTTATTACCGCTGCCAAAGGGGGAGGTTATGTGATCATCGGCGTTGGTTTGTCTGTTTGTTTGTTTGTTTGTCTGTTTGTTTGTTTGTCTGTTGGTTTGTCTGTTAGCAAGATAACTCAAAAAGTTATGGACGGATTTACATGAAATTTTCACAGATTTTCAGAAATGGGGTATCCTACAGATGATTACATTTTGTTGGTGATCCGGATCAGCGTCCACAAGAAAACCACCATTACGCAAAATGCCATTTTCATCAATAACTACTGAACCACTAATCCTATCATTGTGAATCCAATTGCTTGTCATATGTTTTCATGGTCAAGGAATCTGAAAACGTACACACAAACACTGTATGGGGGGAACTGTGGCCGCCATTACGCAAAATGCCATTTTTGTGAATAAATACTGAACCACTAATGCTATCATTGTCAATCCAATTGCTAGTCATATATTTTCATGGTCAAGGAATCTGAAAACATACACACAAACACTGTATGGGGGGAACTGTGGCCGCCATTACGGAAAATGCCATTTTCGTGAATAACTACTGAACCACTAATCCTATCATTGTCAATCCAATTGCTAGTCATATATTTTCACGGTCAAGGAATCTGAAAACGTACACACAAACACTGTATGGGGGGAACTGTGGCCGCCATTACGGAAAATGCCATTTTCGTGAATAACTACTGAACCACTAATCCTATCATTGTCAATCCAATTGCTAGTCATGTTTTCATGGTCAAGGAATCTGAAAACGTACACACAAACACTGTATGGGAGGAACTGTGGCCGCCATTATGGAAATTGCCATCTTTGTGAATAACTACTGAACCACTGCTTGTCATATGTTTTCATGATCAAGGAATCTGAAGACTGTATGGGGGAACTGTGGCGCTTGGCGGAGGTCTGTGCTCTCCGAGTGCTTTTCTAGTTTAAAAAGTTTTCTAATCTGTTGTTGAAAAGTTTTTCCAGAATCTTTGAAAATTGTGGGAGGAGCGATACTGGTCTGTAGTTTGTGTATTGGTGTTTATTTCCTTGCTTGAATAATGGTATTACTTTTGCTATTTTCATTTTCTACAGGAATGAGACAGTTTGAAATGATAGATTACAAATATATGTGAATGGTTTTAATATGCCATCAACAGTTCTTTTTACTAGTGCCATATCAATACCATCACAATCAGTAGATAATTTATTTTTACACTTTTCAGCAACAGATTTTACCTCTAGTTCATCCACCGCTGTAAGAAAGATTGACTGAGGGTTATTTCCAATCAATGTCTCACTCACAGTGTCTCTTCCTTGGTTTGGAATTTTTGCTGCCAACTCTGGTCCAACATTTACAAAAAAATTATTCATTTTATTTACTACCATATTCTTATCATAATTATCACCACAGTTATCAGTAAAATACTCTGGATACATCATTTTCTTAGTTCCATTTTTCCTTAATTTATTTAATATATCCCAGACTCCTTTTATAATATTTTTATTTTCATTTAACATTTTCCTATAGTATAATTTTTTACTAGTTCATATTATTTCAGTTAATTTATTTTTATATGTTTTATATCTTTTTTCAGATTCTTTGGTTCTTAATTTAATGAAATTGTTATAGAGATCATTTTTCTTTTTACAAGCATTTTGTAGTCCCTTGGTTAACCACGGGCAATTTTTGTATATATGTTTTTTTTTATTAATTTCTTTAATTGGACAGTTTTTATCATATAATGATTTAAATACTGTATATCAATAAATTTATCACATGCCAAGTCCACTGTTTTCTCTCTATAGACAACATCCCAATTCTGTAACATTAAGCCTTTTTTTAAATCATTGATTCTATCTTCTTTTCGTATTCTTTTATAGATAATCTTTTTACATGGTTTATTATTATTCTTACTCTCATTAGCCCCATAATTAACATCTAAAGAAACAAATACAGGCAGGTGGTCACTAATACCATTTATTAGTATACCACTCACCATATTATATTCAATAATATTGGTAAAAATGTTGTCTATCAGGGTAGCACAGTGTGTCATTATTCTCGTAGGTTTTGTAATCTTTGGAAATAAGGTTAAGCTATACATTTTATCTATGAAATCTTCAGTTGATTTGTGTTGTTTTGTTTTCATTAAATCTATATTAAAGTCACCACAAATAAAGATACCTTTTTGTCTTATTTTTGCATACACCTTTTCCATCCCATTTCTAAATGTTTCCATATCAGATCCCGGTGCGCTATACAGTGATCCCTCACTTATCGCGGTTAATGGGTTCCAGAACCGACCGCGAAAAGTGAAAAACCGCGAAGCAGCGTCACCCCTAATGACGTCATCCATAAATAATATGTACGTTCATTCTCTCACTCTCTCTCTCTCATATGATACGTGTGTGTGTGTACGTGTACATACATACGTAGATGTAAATAAAGTGTACATAAATATGTTTTTAGAACTCTTTTATTCTTATAACAAGATACGTAACTCAAGATGAAGATTATTTACTTCACAGGTTAATGAGAGCTTTACTGCTCCTCAGGTGACGCCTCATCGTCAGGTGCTAGAGGCGCAGGATCGTCGAGTGCAGCTTCCGATAGAGCTGGAGAAGCTGCAGGAGGCGGCGTAGTGGCTCGACGGGAGACTATTTCGCACAAAATGGCACAAGAGAACAGCAAAAAGTTCCACGCGGCGAGACTACGTAACACGAGCGATAAAGAGCAATGAATGCGGTCTTCCTTCCCTTCATGGGCGCTCGGCAGGGAGAGGAGGTGGGTGAAATGTCTCGGCCAATCAGCTTGCGGGGTGAAACGTCTCGGCCAATCAGCTTGCGAGATTTCCGAGCCGAGCCAACACGAGAACAGCGAACAGAGAGGTGGATTTTTTGAGTTGTGCGGCTCTCCGTGTTGATACCTGATGGTCTAATGTAGTCTCCCTGCGTTCTGCTAGCGCCCGCCCATTATTTCTCAATTTTGAATTTTTGATGAATATTTTTGAAAAATCCGCGATGCACTGAGGGCGCGAAAGGTGAAGCGCGAAGTAGCGAGGAATCACTGTAGTAAGTTGTAGAAGAAGGCAGAGAGACTACATTAATTCAATTCAATTCAATTCAACTTTATTTATATAGCGCCATTTCACAACAACAGTCATCTCATAGCACTATCAACTGTAGGGAGGACCCCCACAGTTGCAGAAAGACCCCAGCAATCAGGCGATCCCCTGTGAGCAAGCACTTGGCGACGGTGGAGAGGAAAAACTCCCTTTTAACAGGAAGAAACCTCCAGCAGAACCAGGCTCAGGGAGGGGCAGTCATCTGCTGCGACTGGCTGGGGGGTGAGGGGATAGAGAAGAAGAAAAGAACAGACATGTAGAGAGCAAACAGCACGATGGGGACTCAATCTATGGGAGAGAACAAACAAATGTTAATGACCAGCAAAAAAAAAAATATTTCATAGAGAGTGAGGAAAGGAGTGAGGCCCAGTGCATTACTGGAGGTCCCCCGGCTGACTAAACCTATTAGCAGCATAACTAAGGGAGGGTTCAGAAAACACATGATCCCTCCCTAATTGTAGGCTATATCAAAAAGGTAGGTTTTAGCCCTATTCTTAAAAACAGAGATCGAGTCTGACTCCCGAATCCAGATTGGCAGCTGATTCCACAGGAGAGGAGCTTGATAACTGAAGGCTCTGCCTCCCATTGTACTTTTGGAGATTCTAGGTATTACAAGTAAACCTGCATTTTGGGAGCGTAGTGCTCTGTTAGGATGATACGGTAGTATCAGATCTTTTAAATAAAAAGGAGCCTGATTGTTTAGAGCTTTGTAAGTAAGAAGAAGGATTTTAAACTTAATTCTAAACTCTATGGGAAGCCAATGAAGGGAGGCCAGAACCGGAGAGATATGATCTCTCTTTCTAGTACCTGTTAAAACTCTTGCTGCAGCATTTTGGATCAGCTGAAGACTTTTTAAAGATGTTTTAGGACAACCTGATAATAAAGAATTACAATAATCTAATCTCGAGCTAACAAAAGCGTGGATCAGCTTCTCAGCATCACTCTGAGACAAGATGCTCCTAATCTTGGCAATATTACGCAAATGATAGAAGGCAGTCTTAGAAACAAATTTAATATGTGAATTGAAGGACAAATCCTGATCAAAAATAACTCCAAGGTTCCTCACAGAGCTATTAAGAGAAAGAGTAACTGCATCCAAACTGAAAGTTTGATTTGGAAAGGAATTTCTAAGGTTTTTTGGACCAACAAGAATGACTTCAGTCTTATCTGAATTTAATAGCAGGAAATTACAAGTCATCCAAACTTTGATTTCCTTAAGACAGGCTTCTAACTTGGCTAATTGATTAGTATCATCTGGCTTCATTGACAGGTATAATTGTGTGTCATCTGCATAACAGTGAAAATGTATACAGTGCTTTCTAATAATGTTGCCTAACGGAAGCATATATAAACTAAAAAGAGTAGGGCCAAGCACAGATCCCTGTGGAACTCCATGACTAAGCTTTGAGCTGAGAGAAAACTCATCATTTACATGAACAAACTGGAACCTATCAGATAAATAAGATCTAAACCACTGCAACGAAGTTCCATTAAGTCCAACATAGTGTTCTAATCTATCAAGTAGAATATTATGATCAATAGTATCAAAAGCTGCACTAAGATCTAAAAGGACAAGTACAGAAACTAGTCCATTATCAGATGCAATGAGGAGGTCGTTAGTGACCTTCGCTAAGGCTGTTTCAGTGCTATGATGGATTCTAAACCCAGATTGAAACTCCTCAAATAAACCATTTCCCTGCAGGTGGTCAAATAATTGCATAGCAACAACTCTTTCTAAGATTTTTGAAATGAAAGGGAGATTAGAGATTGGTCTATAGTTAGCTAAAGCTCCTGGATCTAGCGTTGGCTTTTTGAGTAAGGGTTTAATTACAGCCGTTTTAAAAGCCTGCGGTACATGGCCTAAAGTTAATGAAGAATTGATTATATGAAGAATAAAGCTACCAATAAGTGGGAAGACTTCTTTAAATAACCTGGTAGGAATAGGGTCTAAAAGACAAGTTGAAGGTTTGGATGAGGAAACTATTTTGTCTAACTCACAAAGGTCGATTGGAGTAAACTCATCAAGACAGACATCAATAGAAGGAGTTGTAGTAGTTACAGTATTTAAGTTAACTGTGGGAGGAATCTGATTGATTTTATCTCTGATGGATGAAATTTTATTATTGAAAAAGTTCATAAAGTCCTGACTAGTAAGCTCTAAGGGGATGCTAGGATTGACAGAGTCCTGACTCTTTGTCAACCTGGCTACAGTACTGAAAAGAAACCTGGGATTATTCTTGTTCTCTTCTATTAATGCAGAGTAATAACTCGTTCTAGCTTTTCTAAGAGATTTTTTTATAAATTAAAAGATGATTTCTCCAAGCTAAATAGATTTCATCTAAATTAGTAGAGCGCCATTTTCTTTCTAATTGACGAGTCTTCTGTTTTAAGCTACGAGTTTCTGTGTTGAACCAAGGAGTTAAAAATCTCTGATTAGACTTTTTCTTTTTTAAGGGGGCCACCAAGTCTAGAGCCTGATGTAGAGAAGCTGAAACACTATCCACCATGTTATCAATTACAGAAGGAGCAAGCTGTCTATAGCTTATTTCCGTTGTGTTGACACATGGCATAGAGGAAACAATCTGCATAAATTTGGAAACAGCATCATCTGAGAGGCATCTACTGTGATAATATTTTTCTTTAGGAGCCAAATAGTCAGAAATAGTAAAATCAAAGGTTAACAGACAATGGTCTGACAGTACAGGGTTATGAGGAGACACTACCAGATTTTCTATTTCTATGCCATATGTCAGAACAAGGTCCAATGTATGGTGGAGGTAATGAGTAGAATTTCCTACTTTCTGAGAAAACCCAATCGAGTCTAATATTGAATTAAAAGCCACATTAAGGCAGTCACTATCTACATCCACATGTATATTAAAGTCCCCTACTATAATTATTCTATCAGATTTCAGCACTAAATCAGCTAAGAAATCAGGAAATTCGGATAAAAATTCTGAATAGGTTGATGGGGGACGATAAACTATGGCAAATAAAATTGGGTTTAACCTGGAATTGCTAAAGTGCCCAATACTGAGGACCAGGCCCTCAAAGGAATTATAACATGTTTTTTGCTTTACATTAACTAGTAATTTGGAATGGTAAATTGCTGCTACTCCTCCTCCACGACCAGAACTTCTGGGATTTTGACAGTTTAAATAACCAGAGGGAGTTGATTCATTTAAACCAACATAATCCTCTTGCCCTAACCAAGTCTCTGTAAGGGAAATTAAATCAATCTGATGATCAATTAACAGATCATGGACTAACAGAGACTTGGGAGTTAGAGACCTAATATTTAATAAACCACATTTAATTTTTAAATTATGAGGAGGAACAGAGGCCAAATCATTCAATTTAGAGGCTTTATGTTTAATTTGAGTTTTACCAATATTTTGCTTTATCACTTTGGGATGCTTATACATTATATTTTTATTTACTTTGGAGGGAGCAGACAACGATTCTCTGATGGTGAAGACAGGGGCTAAGCTGAGGGGTGGCGGATGAAGAGGAGCTGCAGAGAGGCGTGTTAGACTGCGACTCTGCTTCCTGGTCCCAACTCTGAGTAGTCATGGTTTTGGAAATTTGGATAAAAAAGATGCCAGATTGTTAGATAAATGAGAAGCACCATCCAAAGTGGGATGAATGCTGTCTCGTCTCATAAGACCAGGTTTTCCCCAAAAAGAGCTCCAATTGTCAATGTAGCCCACGTCATTTTTAGGACACCACACAGACAGCCAGCGGTTCAAGGATGACGAGCGACTAAACATGTCATCACTGGTCAGATTGGGGAGGGGCCCAGAGAATACTACAGTGGCAGACATCGTTTTTGCAAAGTCACACACCGATTCTACATTAAGTTTCGTGACTTCCGACTGCCGGAGACGGATGTCATTAATGCCGGCGTGAATAACAATTGTGGAATATTTACAGTTACTTTTAGCCAGCATTTTCAAATTTGACTCGATGTCGCCTGCTCTGGCCCCAGGAATGCATTTGACTATGGCCGCTGGAGTCTCTAGGTTCACGTTTCTGACTACAGAGTCGCCAATGATCAGAGTTTTTTCCTCAGCGGGTGTGTCGCTGAGCGGGGAAAAACGATTAGAAACGTGAACAGGTTGGTGGTGAACCGGGGCTTTGCGACTAGGCTTCCTTCTCACCGTCACCCACCCAGTCTCCTCGCTGCAGAGGAGAGCCGGGGAACCGGTGACAGGGGGACCTAAGCTAGCTAGCTCTGCTGCAGCTAATGGGCGTCCGTCGAGATTAACTGGCGCAGACGGTGTTTCAATGCAGCGGAGCCGGGATTCCAAATCAGACAACCTCGCCTCGAGCGCCTCAAAAAGACAACATTTATTACATTTACCGTTATCACTAAAAGAGGCAGAGGTGTAGCTAAACATCTGACAGAGAGAGCACACCAGAGGAGGAGAGGAAAGAGAGGTAGTAGCCATAGCTAGTGGCTCGAGAGCTGGAGAGCAAACCACACAGGCAGACAGCAAAACAGGAAGTGACGATACGTTACCACAAGGAAGTGACGATCAGATGATTATTCGTGACGATCAGACGATTATTAGACCATCAGGTATCAACACGGAGAGCCGCACAACTCTCTGCGCCCATGCAATGAAGGAAGACCGCATTCATTGCTTTTTATTGCTCGTGTTGCTTAGTCTCGCCGCGTGGAACTTTTTGCTGTTCTCTTGTGCCATTTTGTGCGAAATAGTCTTCCCGTCGAGCCACTACGCCGCCTCCTGCAGCTTCTCCAGCTCTATCGGAAGCTGCCCTCGATGATCCTGCGCCTCTAGCACCTGACGATGAGGCGTCACCTGAGGAGCAGTAAAGCTCTCATTAACCTGTGCAGTAAATCACCTTCATCTTGAGTTACGTATCTTGTTATAAGAATAAAAGAGTTCTAAAAACATATTTATGTACACTTTATTTACATCTACGTATGTATGTACACTTACACACACACACACACACACACACACACACACACACACACACACGTATCATATGAGAGAGAGAGTGAGAGAATGAACGTACGTATTACAGTAATCACTAATATTGCATTACTGTCCCTTCCAGTCTCTGAACAAACATGTGTCCCAGCAGTCAAAGTGTTTTTGCGGCAACTCTGCAGCGTCTGAAATGATTTTAGGAGAGAAAAGCGCAGCAGAAGCCGCAGAGCAGCGCCGAGCTCGGCGGGGAGACGCTGAGGTTTGGAGGCTTCATGGAGAAACAGCGGAGGACAGCAGAGTCCCGCATCAGAACCACATGAAGACACATCAGGCCGTGATCAGCTGCTCCAAAACCAGCCTTCAGAGCCGCTCCCACCTTCCGTCTGATCCCTTTTTATCACGGAGAGAAAACACAAGTGGAGCCTCCAAGTCCACGCACATCAGCAGCAGCGCTCAGCTGAGTCTCCACGGTTCTCACCGTGTCTTCATGTATCACATGTTTCTTCCACGGAGTCACGTCTGTACTCTGATTCCTGCTGTGTGTTGGACACTTGCACAGAGAAGAAATGGCAGAAGTAGCACCAGCCGCTGCTCCGGCTAAACCAGCAAAGAAGAAGGCATCCAAGCCCAAGAAGGCTGGACCCAGCGTTGGAGAGCTGATCGTTAAAGCGGTGACAGCTTCCAAAGAGAAGAAGGGCATGTCGCTGGCCGCCATCAAGAAGGCTCTGGATGCCGGGGGCTACGATGTGGACAAGAACAAGTCCCGCGTTAACATCGCTATCAAGAGCTTGGTCAACAAGGGAACCCTCAGCCAGACCAAGGGAACCGGGGCTTCTGGATCCTTCAAGGTGGCAAAGGCAGACAGCAAGGCCAAGAAGGCCGCAAAGAAATCCCCTGCTAAAGCCAAGAAAGCCGCCGCCAAGAAACCAGCAGCGGCTAAAAAGCCCAAAGCAGCAGGAGCCAAGAAGGCTGCAGCTGCTAAGAAGTCCCCGAAGAAGATGAAGAAACCAGCAGCGGCCAAGAAGGCACCAAAGAGCCCCAAGAAAGCTGCCAAGAGCCCCAAGAAAGTGGCCAAGAAGACCCCTGCTGCCAAGAAAGCTGCACCCAAGAAAGCAGCCAAAGCTAAAGCTAAGAAGGCAGCCCCCAAGAAGAAGTGAGCTGTCATGGCTGACACTCACATGGAAACTCAAAGGCTCTTTTAAGAGCCACCACCGCACCATGGAACACATCATTCCTTTACAAATCACTAAATCTCATGCAAACTTACACACTACACTGCACTTAATACACGGATACTACAACTACAATACTGCATTCACATCTTGCTTTTACACCATCAGTCTCATAATCTAATGAGAACAGGATTAGCTGCTAATCTCATCAGTGCAAAAAAAATCAAAGACAAAAATAGAGAAAACATTTTCACCCCTTATTACATTCAATTATAGTCATTCAATGTGTTCAGTCCCTTTTCTCTGCTATATTCATGGACTGTTCTTTATTCACAAAGATGAGCCGCTCACAGAATCACAATATTTCCCTTCAAACTAAAATGTTCTATAATTACCAATTAATGAAGAGTTTGCAGTCAATTACAGATCACATTAGTGTCCCAAATGGATGCTTCAATGTTTTTAGTTAGTATTAGTTTGAAATCAATGACAGCGTTACTGATCATTTAAAACACTGCTTGGGAAAAGTTATATTTAATTTACAACTTCATTTTAATTATAGCCTAGTTAATAAAATATTTCATGTCAAAACTCACCAGACCAATTCAGAGGTCTTTTTGTTAATCCAAAAACCCTGAACTGATCATTAGTGAAGGGTTCAAAATATGAAAAGGGAATATTTCTTTGAAGCTTTGTAGCTCCAAAATAGAGGAGAGGGTCTCTGAGTTTAGCTCCGCCCACCGAAACAGACCCTTGTTTTCTGTGACGTCCGCAGACCAGAGATTAAGGCAGACCCGCGTGCAACATTTTCTTCATTCGTCTTTGACATTTCAGAGAAGAAGTCAGCATGTCTGGAAGAGGAAAGGGCGGCAAAGGTCTGGGGAAAGGAGGCGCTAAGCGTCACCGTAAAGTTCTCCGTGATAACATCCAGGGAATCACCAAGCCCGCTATCCGCCGTCTGGCTCGCCGCGGTGGAGTGAAGCGCATCTCCGGTCTCATCTACGAGGAGACCCGCGGCGTGTTGAAGGTCTTCCTGGAGAACGTCATCCGTGATGCCGTCACCTACACCGAGCACGCCAAGAGGAAGACGGTGACCGCCATGGATGTGGTGTATGCTCTGAAGAGGCAGGGCCGTACTCTGTACGGATTCGGTGGTTAAAACCACACCAGCTACAACAACAAAAGGTCCTTTTAAGGGCTACCCACTTCATTTAACAGCTGATTTTTAGCGTTTTAACTGCCACACTAGCAGCAAACTTTGTCAGTTAGAATTTCTCAAAATGGTCTTTGTCACGTACACATGGTTAATAAATGCTGCAATAAAACTTCGTTTCTCCTCCAGTACCACAGGTGACACACATGTATTAAAGGCTGAGAACCAGCAAGAACGTTCCTCTGTAGTAAATCTGAGGTAGCAGGACGGTCATCAGTGGTAGTGCTGTGCAGGGCCGTGCAGACACCATATGAGGGCCAGGGGCTCCAATCTGACAAGGGCACATGGAGCTAGATTTCTTCATTTATATACACCAGGAAAACAATTGGAGTGGTATTTGCTTAAAAAACCTTGTCAAGTATTTTCACTCAAAAGATCCAATCAATTTTATTGAAGTAATTTTTTTAAGTTTACTTAATACCTAAAGTAAATTTTGCAAATATATTCTACTAAACTTTGCTATGGACTTTATTTTTCTTCTTACACATTGGTAGTAAATTTGCACCTGATCAAACAAGAAAAATGCAGTTACTTAAGAAATTAAAAGAAATCCTTGATGTTGGTTTTCCTGTAATAATGTTTGGTGATTTTAATGCAGTAACTAGTGTCAATGATAGAATCTCTGCTGTTCCTTTTAAATTATCCTGTAAAGAAATTATTAAGAGAAACTACAGAGAAATCCTCTTTGTCTGATCTTTATAGACAATTAAACCCTCACACTGGTCATTATATTCCATGGGATAATTTAGTTAAAACTTGAATTGATAGGATATACATTTCTTCACAAATTCACCCTTTACACTATAAAACCATTTCCACTGAGCTCTCTGACCATTTCATCGTTTCAGCTTCTGTTCTATGTGGGCCTAAAAATATTAAAGGCTCCTGGAAACTAAATACTCCAGGGTTAAAAAATCAGGATCTGTGGTTTGAATTAAAACGTTTTGTTAAATCAGATTTTTAGTGTGGGAAACTCTTAACAACAGAATCAAAGATTTTCTTAAATTTAAATGTCAACAATTAAATCAAGAGAAAAATGAACGTTCTGATGCATTTAAAGTTTTCTTACGCACAGAGAAAAAGTGACTGATTTGTTGCAGGAAAGAACAGCTTCTTCTAAGTGGTGAGCTTTCATTTATCTGTGCTTTCTATTTTATTTTACCTCATTCATTTACATGCTGTTGTGATATGCAACTATTTCATGGAAGTAAATCCTCTAAATATGCATTTTTAATGGGCCGGTCCAGGGGTGTCAAACATATGGCTTGTGGGCCAAAAACGGCCCACCAGGGGGTCCAAAATTTTCTCTGTGAATTCACAGCATTATTTCTAGTAAATTTTTGACTTTCTAATGATTACAATAGTTTGTGTAAATCTGAGACATTTTTTTCTCTGTCAGATAAGACTTTTTTTGGTTTTAATCCGGGGCTTGCGGGTTTGGGCCACTGCTGAAGGAGGGAAAAGGAGGAAAAAGATGACAAATCTGTTTTTCAGCGATGAAAATGATTGTGTCCCAATTATTTTCAGCCTCCTGAATCTTATAGAGGTTAGAGAGTCTCAGTTCCAACTCGGAAATCTTCTTAGAGAGGGAAAATGGCGGCGGCGCGCACGAACGCAGCAGCCCCTCTTGGCATCAGCGAGTGTGAGAGTTTTGAGTGTTTTGATCATCCCAGACGTACATTCTGTAAAACTTACAACCGTGAGACCTTATTAAACATCAAGGTACTGCACGCTGCAAGAATCACGGCGCTCGGTTCATGGAATTCTTCCACAAGCTGTCAGGATGCTGAACAGTTGACCCAGAATCTCTCATACACACTACTGCACCTATGGACATTATGTATATTATAGTTTGTTAGTTTTTCCCAAGTATGTCTCAGGGATGTGTGAATGGATGGGGGGTGGGGGTGGGGGAAGATATGTGTGAGTGTGTCTTATATCATGCTGCTTCTATTTATATGGATGCCGAGAGAAACGCAATTTCATCTTGCCTGCACTACAGTTGTATGTACAGCAATATGACAAAGTTGATTTGAAACAGCTGTCACAGGTTGGACAGGATGTCTCTGTACATTGCTGCATTCATCTTAACCTCTATCCTGACTAGTCTCCTAGTTCCTGCCAATGAAAACCATCCACACAGCATGATTTTGCCACCACCTTTAGCGTGGTTATGAAAGGTATCTAGTTTCCTCCAAACATGACGCCTGGCATTCACACCAAAGAGTTCAATCTTTGTCTCATCAGACCAGAGAATTTTGTTTCTCATGGTCTGAGAGTCCTTCAGGTCCCTTTCGGCAAACTCCTGGTGGTCTGCCATATGCCTTTTAGTAAGGAGTGACTTCTGTCTGGCCACTCTACCATACTGGCCTGATTGGCAGATTTCTGCAGAGGTGGTTGTTCTTCTGGAAGGTTCTCCTCTCTTCACAGAGCAACACTGGGCCTCTGACAGAGTGACCATCGGGTTCTTGGTCACCTCCCTGACTAAGGCCCTAATCCACCGTTCACTCAGTTTAGATGGCTGGCCAGCTCTAGGAAGAGTCCTGGTGGTTCCAAACTTCTTCAATTTACAGATGATGGTGGCCACTATGCCCATTCGGACCTTCAAAACAGGAGAAAATTTTCTGTACCCTTCCCCAGATTTGTGCCTCGAGACAATCCTGTCTTGGAGGTCTACAAACAATTTCTATGACTTCATGCTTGGTTTGTGCTCTGACATGCACTGTCAACTGTGGGACCTTATATAGACAGGTGTGTGCCTTTCCAAATCATGTCCAATCAACTGAATTTACCACAGGTGGACTCCAATTAAACTGTAGAAACATGGGACTTCACATAGGAAAATGTGAAGTGCTGTGCATACGTTCCAGATGCACTGTACTGCATATTGAGGTTGAAATGGTGTAGCTTGTGGATTTAGCAAAGGCTGATAGTGTCAGGAGTACCTGTGGTAGTTTGAGCTATACAACTTTTAGTCATATCAAATTTATTATATGCCCTTACACGAGCCTCTGCAACCTTCACTTCATAGTTGCTGGAACACTGTGAGACAGGTTGCATCTCTGGCGCCCGTACCTCTTCATCATTTGGGCGCTTCGGTAGCTGGAGAGGAATGTGGCTGTGACACCTGTTCACCTGGACGAGCAGCCAGAGAGGCGTGGTGGTGATATCTGGGACGTGGACCACTTGTTTGGGGACTTCTCCTGCATATTCCATGTTTCAAGAACTGGGTGTTTTTCTGTGAGAGAGACGTTTTAGCTCTGTGGCATTCGGCTGGGCCGAGGCGGATTGGTGAAGGACGACGCTAGCTGGGACAACACTAGCTGGGACGACGCTAGCTGCCGAGGGAGTCTTGGTTTCACCTGCGGATTCAGCTGTTAGGTGGTGACGCCGGTTGGTGACCTTCACTAGCCATCACTGGCCATCGGACGTGCTTCGCCTCCTGTATTAGACAACAGGTGAGCCGCCTTTTATCCCAATCAGTCTAGTCAGTATGCCTCCGAAAAGGAATCAGGTAAATGGAGAGGAAACAGAAGAAATGTCAATGGATTTGAGAAGAGAGAAACTTGCATGATCATATTGGGTCAAGCTGAAAGGAAGTGAGGAAGGGACTATTTCAAAAACACTACAAGACTGCTGGGAATATACTAACTTACAGGGAAACGGATTTGGTGGAAAACTGAAAGAACAGCCAGAATGTATGGACGAGACACACTGTAAAACCAAATTAGTTCACAGAACTCAAAACTTATGTGGAAACCAATTACCTACTAAATTTTAAGTCAATTAAATTATTTTTTGAGTAATCCTAAATTTAAGAAAATACATTTTCAGCAATTTTTTTTAAAGTAAACTTTACTTTAAAAATACATTTTCAGCAAATATTTTTTGGAATAAACTTTAACATAAAATATTTAAAATATTTGCTGAAAATGTATTTTTAAATTTAAGATTGCTCAATAAAATAATTTCATTTACTTAAAATTTATTTGGCAATCGGTTTCCACAGTTATGAGTTCTGTGAACTATTCAGTTTTACGGTGCACAGATTCACTTGCAGCTTTAAAAACTATACAGACACGAAAATCTACAAGGGAAGACTTGGTGACTGAGCTATATCTCAGTTTATTTAGGATACACAGGGGTGGTGGAGATATTCAGTTTTGTTGTGATCCTGAAGGGTTGAAAGGGAATGACTGTGCACACAAATTACACTGTAAAATCAAATTAGTTCACAGAACTCAAAGCTTATGTGGAAACCGATTACCTAATAAATTTTAAGTAAATGAAATTACTTGTAATGGTATATGAATTAATAATTATGATCAGGTATAAAAATTATTTAATTTATATTAATGTATTGGAACCGGAGATGAATTCTCGATTCATATACACTGGAAAAGTTAGTAACACTCATGGGGCACCAGCTTCTATCTCTAAGAAGCAATTTAATCTTTAATTTCACTTTATACCTGTTTAATCAATCAATAAATTAATTAATAAAAAGTCTCAAAATTTTAGTGAATTCGATACTGGGGAATTGAACCAGACTCAGAATGAAATAAATTCTCAACAACTTCTCTCATTTTCACATATTTATTAAATGAAATGGTGATTAACAGACAGTGCAATGATTTCATTAACCATAAAATTAATAGATTAACAATATCAACATTTGCAGAACCAGGGTTAACTGTGAAACAAATTTAAATCAGTTTGAGTTAACAGATTATGGAAACATCGCAAATTTATGGAGAAAGTTTTACTAATTATATGAAAAGTTCTGAATTACTCTTAAGAAAATTAAAACGAAAGGACGAGTTATGTTAATGGCTCCTTAATTTGCATCTGATTAGATATCAAATTATTATTGAACCTCAGTCGTTTTATTCAGCAGATGGATAAAGAAAGTGCAGCTCACGTGCTTTTTCGTTGAAGATTTGAAGCTGCATTCTTTCGTCGTCCTCGTGAAGCTTTCGATGTGTTGATCAGTGCCAAAACCCAGAATATTTGTCCAGCAAATATTCCGTTGTCACAAAATGAGATTTTGGGCTGTAATCTGGCCCAGGGCGTTTAATCTTCGTGGCGAGCTGCGTCTCCTTTTCTCTCCGTTGGTAAGTGGCTTCCCAGAGGGATTCGATAATAATTAAATACATATCTAATCTGATCTCAAATTAAAAGAGTTTCAGACTTTAAATAAAAGAGCTTCTGGTGTGGGATTGGTCAATAAAAATATTATAAAAATAAACTCAAGATTAAAGCTTACATTAAAATTAAAAACGGTGGTTTTACAGAAAGTTTAACAGGAAAAAGTGATAGAAATAACGTCTAGGATTGGAGTTTAACTCCGGGTTAGAATTTGAGCTCCTAGAGGAAGAATTCCTAGGCATTTAAAGAAAAACGTTAAAATACAAAGAGGTTACACCAAAACATGATACTTCAAGCTCTGTGATCGTAGGAAGGAAAACACGTGGGATAAGTCCCTTTGTGTTCAGGCAGTCTTTTGTTCTCCCAAAAAGTTCTCTGCCTTGTAGTCATGAAGACAAAGAGAAGGTGATGAAAAGAGAAAAGGAACCCGAAAAGAGGAAGTAGCAGGGGGTCTCCCTCCTTTTATGAAATTCACTCGAGCTTTCACAGGCTTCCGGGTTGACAGGAGCTCAGCAAATAGGCTTCCTTCGTGGGCGGCCTTTATTGAACTTTAGTCCAATGAATAAACAGTCTTGTCTGGAGCGTTTGAGAGAGAGCTGTTGTCATGCAGAGATTGGCTGCTGGAAGTCACATGATTTTAGAGGCATTTTGAGCAAACCTGATACATATTTTAATATTGGAATATTCCTCTATACAGTGATCCCTCGCTACTTCGCGCTTCACCTTTCACGCCCTCAGTGCATCGCGGATTTTTCAAAAATATTCATCCAAAATTCAAAATTGAGAAAAAATGGGCGGGCGCTAGCAGAAGGCAGGGAGACTACATTAGAACATCAGGTATCAACACGGAGAGCCCGCACAACTCAAAATCCACCTCTCTGACCACTGCTCCACTCCTCTCCGCCCACCTCTTCACCGCTCGGGAATCTCGCAAGCTGATTGGCCGAGACATTTTACCTCGCAAGCTGATTGGCCGAGACGTTTTACCCAGCTTCTCTCCCTGCCCAGCGCCCATACCCAGCGAAGGAAGACCGCATTCATTGTTCTTTATCGCTCGTGTTGCTTAGTGGCACTTTTCGCTGTTCTCTTGTGCCTTTTTGTGCAAAATAGTCTTCCCGTCGAGCCACTGCGCCGCCTCCTGCAGCTGCCCTCGACGATCCTGCGCCTCTAGCACCTGACGATGAGGCGTCACCTGAGGAGCAGTAAAGCTCTCATTAACCTGTGCAGTAAATCATCTCCATCTTGAGTTACGTATCTTGTTATAAAAATAAAAGAGTTCTAAAAACATATTTATGTACACTTTATTTACATCTACGTATGTATGTACACTCACACACACACACACACACACACACACACACACACACACACACACACACACGTATCATATGAGAGAGAGAGTGAGAGAATGAACATACGTATTATTTATGGGTGACGTCATTAGGGGTGACACTACTTCGCGGTTTTTCACTTTTCGCAGTCGGTTCTGGAACCCATTAACCGCGATAAGTGAGGGATCACTGTACATGTATATATAGTATGTCCACCATTTTGATGGGGGCTATAAAAGTCAAAACAGGAAATGCATTAGGGTGAATTCCTTAGACTGGTTTTAACAAAGGAATGGCGAGTTCAGTTGTGGCCTGGGGTAAAAGGGCAGGTTTTTGACTGTCCTTTTCCTGGGTGAAACAATGTCTTTAAGCAGAAGATTTTTTATTGATGAGCCAAGTGTGATGATGCTACATACTTTTTTTGAGTAATCTTAAAATGTTTAAAACAATATGCTGAAAATGTATTTTTAAAGTAAAGTTTACTCAAAAAAGTAATTTAATTTATTTAAATAAGTTTTGAGTTCTGTGAACTATTCAGGTTCAGCAAAAAGTGCATTTGGGAAAGAAATAACTATACCATTATCACTTGGAAAAGCAGAAGGGAAAACAGTGATCAAGAAAAAAAAGGAAGTGGAGTAAAAGAAAATGGAGAGCCCATCTTATTGCACTGTCACAAGTATGGAAATGAAGTTTGTGTCATGATTTGCATCTCAGGGCAGAGAACTGAGACCCACGCACTGAACTGCAGTTAGTGGAATTTATTATACAAGTCCCAAAAAATGCACAACACAAAATCCAAACACAAACACTGAGAAAAAAACTTACAGACGGAAATGACTCGAGACAAAATCACCAGAGCAGGGTCTGGCCTCTGGTGGTGATGAGGAAGAGAATTTTAACCAAGACTGGCACAGTGAGAAAACAACATGACAGTCTTTAAATAGCAGGGAACAAGATGAAACAATAGGCAGCAGGTGTGGGGAGCATGAGCGGGCAGGTGACCTAATTATGTAACCCCTCACAGCTGAGACGACTAGAGAACAGACAATGAGCACATGACAGGGTGGGAGTGTCTGGAAGAAGAGGTAGGGCACTCGTGTCAAAGACAAAATATAATTCCTAAACTACAGAAATTGACAAAAGAATAATAGTGCTAAGAACATAAATAACTAACAGAACAATAAACCACCAAAGAGACATCATAAACCAACATACAGAAAAATAACAGCACTGGACAAATACAGAAAAGAATCGGAAATAAATTAAGAGCCTGAGCCTGGTGACACACCGCGCTCAGCCTCATGACAGTTCGAGAGGCAGGTACTCTGTAAAACCGAACAGTTCACAGAACTCAAAACTTATGTGGAAACCAATTACCTAATACATTTTAAGTAAAGAAAATGATTGATTCTGAGTACACTTTACTTAAAAAATACATTTTCAGCATTTTGTTCTAAATTTTTTAGTTGAAAACTACTCAAAAAAACAAATTTCATTTACTTAAAATTTATAAGGTAATCAGTTTCCACATAAGTTTTGAGTTCTGTGAACTAATTAGGTTTTACAGTGTAGGGAATGGGATTTAACTGGGATTCTGGGAACAGAAGGAGATGGAGAGGCGATAAGGATCACCAGAAGGGTTCCTTTTTCTTTTTTAAAGAACACAGGATTAAGTCATAGAATTTAGGGGTCGGGTTGAAATGACATAATGTTACACACTCGTGTACAGTAGGTGGCAGTATGCACCTTTCATTTGTTTGCTAGCCGTCTGTAACCGAGAGAAGAAGCAAAAGAGTTGTAGCAGTTGGTCACAGAAGGCTGAAGGTGATTTTGTCTTTCTGTGTCATCGGGATAACGCAGAGTTACGACCTGATTAGAAAGGCTTGATTGCTGACAGCCAGGTAAATTCTTTTAATTGCTAATGATTAATTAATTTCCTTTTATAACAAAATTTTAATAGGAGATATTACATTTGTCATTTCAATTTTTGTTCTTGTCAGTTTTGAATGTTAGCAGCCAACGACGGCTCCTTCCCCATCAACGGCTGTTCTCTCCACCAACAGTCATTCCCAACATCAACGGTTTTCCCCACCAACGGTTCTCCTCAGCATTCCAGCTGATGTTTTTCCCCGCCGATCCTTCTCTTTCTGACCTTCAATAGAACTGAGTAGCTACTCCAACATTTAAAAAATTGAAGATTATCAGGCCTGTAACGGTTGGAGGGATTTTTTTAATTATTATTTTAGTATTTTGAGAGTTTTAGGAAAATAGGGCTGCTGTATGTGACTGATGTGTGAATGAGTGATTTCAGTTTAAGACTGCTGTAAATATCTTTTAAATGTTGAAATCTCACTAAATCAGTTCAATTGACTTTTAAATTGCCGTTTTAGGGTCTTAACTGTCTTAAGTCACTCCATATAATTTAGTTAAATTGTGTCTTGCTGTAAATTACGTTTTTTTCATCTTATTGAAAAAAACATTTTCATTGATTTATTTCTCAATAAGTGGAGGCACCCAAAATATTACAGTCTAAATTTAAAGAAGCCAGGGCCCACCCACAGTGCTACAACTTTAATACTGGTTTATTACCTTTTAATGGAATAGTTCCATGGGTTGGGTGCTAAATTGGTCAAAATACCTTAAACAGGTTTTCTGTTGAATAGTCCTTCACCCCAAAACATTTAGGCATTTGTTATACATCAATATTTGCTTTTGACACATATTTTGAGCAAATTACAGGCCTTTGCAGATCATCCACTGTATTATGGCATTTGCACACTATCCTATCAGGTTGAAGTGTTCAGCAGTGTTCTTCAGCTAACTGTACGTTCTTATCCGTTTCCTCCCAGGGTTGATGAAACAGCCTTTTCTTTGGAGCTGACGCTCAAGTGTATTCAAGCAGACTGTCAATGTTAGAGCCGGCTTGTTGGTGGAGGACATCACTACTGCCTCTAGACCAGGGGTGTCCAACCATGTGCCATGGAGAGCCAAGACTGTAATGTTCTCCTGGAACATGTAATGACGAGGCGCACACACCGGGTGTCAGTTAGGACTTTTTACTTGTCACTTCAACAGCAACTAACAACTAACCACACAGTGACTCAAGTACAACTCCTTTTATAGTCAGGTCATGGCCGGGGTCATACTGCCCTCTAGTGGTGACTCCATATGAACTTCACATATCAATACATCTCCCTTTTTTTTCAAGTAAGGTCATGTCCAACTATAAACTTTTTCTCAAATTTCTATATACAAAATAAACTCCATTTCTATTTACATTTCTTTCACCTTGTACACTGAATCACAAGTTCAATTTTTTTTTTTCTTTTCTGTTTACAATTCAACATCAACACATTTTTTCCTCTGTTTACAATTCAACATCAACACTTTTTTTTTTTTTTTTCAGTACTCCTTACATTTCCTCAATCAATCTTTTCGGTTTCACAATTTGCCTTTGTGATCTTCTGATTTGTGTCACCTCAGTCTGTTCGTTATTGTCTGTCTCTAAGTTTTGGTTCTCAGCCATTTCTGGTTGTTCGGTTTGGCTGTAAATTGGCATGTCGCTTGTTTCACTGTCTGTGACTCTCATTTTTGTTTGAGGCACTTTCAGTAAGTGACGTCGGTTTCGCCTCATTGTTTTCCCATGCTCTGTGATGACTTCATATGATCTGGGAGTTGTTTCTTTAACCACTTTTGCCAGCGGTCCCCATTCTCCATCACATCTCACTCGCACAATGTCCTCATGTGCAAGTGGTCTCAGAGGTCGTGCTGTTCTGTTGTACAGTTCAGTTTGCCTCTCATCACGCCTCACATCTCTCTTTTCCATCACCTGAGATGCTGATGGAAGTCGCGTTCTGAGTTTTCTGTTCATGAGCATTTCTGCTGGGGACAGTCCATTCTCCAGTGGTGATGCTCGGTAATTCAGGATCGCCAGATGTGGGTCTTCTGCATTGTCTGCAGCTTTTTTCAGTATGCGCTTCACAATTTGCACCCCTTTCTCTGCTAACCCATTCGACTGTGGGTACAGAGGGCTTGAGGTCACGTGCTTGAACCCATATGTGTCTGCAAAGTCTTTGAAGCACTGACTCGTGAATTGTGGTCCGTTATCACTCACAACAGTCATTGGAATTCCATGGCGTGCGAACATTGTCTTTGTATGTGCAATCACCTTTTCTGCTGTTGTGTCACTCAACCCTGCAAACTCTGGGTAGGTGGAATGATAGTCCATGACTAACAGATAGTCCTTGCCCTTAAGCTGAAATAGATCCATGCCCACTTTTCTCCATGGCCCTTGAGGCTTCTCATGGGGCCTCATAGGCTCCTTTGGCTGTTGATACCTGTGGCGCTGGCAAATGTCACAGCGCTGCACATATGCCTCAATGTCCTTGTGCATGTTGGGCCAATACAAAACATCACTTGCACGTCTTTTGCACTTTTCAATACCCAAATGCCCCTCATGCACTAATTCAACCATTTCTGATCTCATGGAGGTAGGTATGACTATCCTTGTACCTTTTAACAGAACCCCATCTAACACAGACAGTTCACCTTTAAAGTGTTGGTAAGGCTTGTCAATCATAACCTGTCCTGGCTGATGTATCTGTTCCATTACTCTTTTTAGTTTCTCATCTTTTTGTGTTTCTTTCACTATCTTCGTCCATTTTGCATCTGACACTGGCATGTGTGCCTTAATAGAGTCTACATGTATTTGCACAGCTTCCTCTGTTGTGCTGCTGGTGTTGCTCAAGCTAGCCCTACTCAGCGCATCGGCTACAATTAGTTGCTTGCCTGGTGTAAACTCAAATTTCAAGTCATATTTCTGTAGTCTTAACATTAGACGCTGGATGCGCGGTGGTGCGTCACCCAGTGGCTTCTGTGAGATAGCAATCAGTGGTTTGTGGTCTGTTTCTAGTATTACTGACCGTCCATACACATATTCATGAAACTTCTCACATCCAAACACTGCACCTAGAGTCTCTATTTGCGCGTAATTCTTTTCTGCGCTTGTCATGGTGCGCGATGCGTATGCGACTGGATACCACTCTGTGTCATGTTTTTGCAATAGCACAGCTCCTAGGCCGGCTTTGGACGCATCTGTGGACACTTTTAGCAGTTTGTCCTGATCATAGAATTTTAACACTGGCTCCTTTATTAGACTGCTTTTGAGCCACTCCCATTCTCTGGCATGCTCTGCCATCCACTGCCACATTGTATTGGTCTCTAACAAGCTTCTAAGAGCTATTGTGTTAGCTGATAAATTTGGGATAAATTTCCCCATGTAATTGACTAGCCCTAGGGCTCTTTGCAAGTCATTTTTGTTCTGCGGTACTGGCAGCTCTGCTATGGCCCGCACTTTTTCCGGATCTGGTTGCACGCCTGCCCCAGATAATTTTTCTCCCAGGTATGTAATCTCCCGTACCCCGAATTGGCACTTACTCTTATTCAGTTTCATACCTGACTTTTGCGCCTGTGTGAGAACTCTTGCCAACCTTTCGTCGTGCTCCTCTTTTGTTTTTCCCCAGACTACCACGTCATCAAGAAAAACTCCCACCCCTTCTATTCCGTCAAACAATTGCTGCACAGTTCTATGGAAAATTTCAGGGGCTGAGCTAATCCCGAACGGCATTCGTAGAAAGCAATGCCTTCCGAATGGTGTATTAAATGTGCACAATTTAGCGCTTTCCTCATCGAGCACTATTTGGTAAAACCCAGATTTGGCATCTAATTTTGTGAAGTAATTTGCTCCACTCATTGTGCTGGTTATGTCAGATTTTGTTGGTAGCCTGTAATGCTCCCGCTGTATTACTTTATTTAGATCTTTTGGATCTATGCACAATCTCAAATCTCCATTTGGCTTCTCCACTATAACTAGTGAGTTAACCCATTCAGTTGGTTCTTCTATTTTTCTGACCACTCCGTCTGCTATCAGTGAGTCTAGTGTTTCTCTCAGCCTCTTTTTAAGAGCTATTGGCACTTTTCTTGCTGCATGTATGACTGGCTCTGCATTCTCTTTCAGCCTAATTTTTTGTTTGCCTGGTAGGCGGCCTATTCCTTTGAACACCTCTTTGTATTCTTTCACCCAGTCAGTGTGTTTGTGCCTACTTGTTGTAGCCTCTGTATTTTCTCGTGTTGTCACTTTGTCTGTATCAATGACATTCACCCTTTTGATCAGACCTAGCTGATCGCATGTTTTTAAACCCAAAATTGCTTGTCTATTTCCATCAACAAGTACAAACAATGCATTCACTGTTTTACCTTTGTTTGACAGTGTAACCCTGCACATTCCTTTAGTGGGTATTGGCTTATCGTCATATGTTCTCAGATTAATCTTTTTATCTCTTATTTTCGGTTTGTTTTTCAGTCTTTTAAAATCTTTCATTGGCAGGATGTTTACCTGCGCACCTGTGTCGAGCTTCAGTGACATGTCCGTGCCATTCATCTCCAGGCACACTATCCATTCGTCAGCGCTCGTCTCTCCCTCGATGGCGTCCACGTAAAACTGATCCTCTTCGCTGTCGCTCTTTTTCTCCACGAGTTGCACCCTCCTCTTTGAGAAGCAGGTCTTTGCGAAGTGATTTTTTCCGCCACACTTGCGACATTCCTTCCCGAATGCTGGACACTGTTTCAGCGCATGTTGCCTTCCACACCGCTCACAGTTCCCGCGCGCGCGCTCTGGGTTTGCCTCCCTTTTTCTTGCCTGCAACGTTCCTTTCGGCTTCGCGCGCTGCACTGCACCGACCTCAGCAGTCTCTTTTTCCTTGCTGCTAAAAGTCTTTAATTGTGCCTTTGTACTCTCAGACGCTTGGCAAATCTGTATCACTTTCTCCAGCGTTAAGTTAGTCTCTTTCAGTAATTGCATCCGCAATTTGTTGTCTTGGACCCCAATTACAATTTGGTCCCGTATCATTGACTCACTCAATGTTCCAAAGTTGCATGACTGACACCTCAACCGTAGGTCTGTGACATACAGCTCGATGGACTCTGACTCTTTCTGAAGTCTTTTTCTGAACACATACCTCTCGTACGTTTCATTCTTTCTCGGTGTGCAATAATCGTCAAATTTCTTCATCACGGCGTCGAAGTTGCCTTTTTCTTCTTCCGTGAAGATGAATGTGTTAAACACATTTAGCGCCGCTCGCCCTGCTACTGTTAGCAGTAATGCTATTTTCCTCTCCTCGTCACGGAGACCGATAGCAAGCGAATAAAGTTCAAAACTTTGTTTGAATACTTTCCAGTTCTCGTTGACGTTACCGGTCAATTTTAACTCGTCCGGCTGTCGAAGAGCGTTCATCTTCGTCGTCGGTTCGTAGTTTTATATCCTGGTATCATGTAATTTACTCCTGGTACCATGTAATGTTCTCCTGGAACATGTAATGACGAGGCGCACACACCGGGTGTCAGGACTTTTTACTTGTCACTTCAACAGCAACTAACAACTAACCACACAGTGACTCAAGTACAACTCCTTTTATAGTCAGGTCATGGCCGGGGTCATACTGCCCTCTAGTGGTGACTCCATATGAACTTCACATATCAATACAAAGACCCTGCAGGTTTTCTCTTCTACCCAGTCTCTTCAGCAGGTGTTTTCACTTATCAGCAATCAGTGGGAAGAAGTTCACTGAAATCTGCTGTTGAAGACACTGGTTGGAGGTAAAACCTGCAGGGTCTTGGCTCTCCATGGCACATGGTTGGACACCCCTGCTCTAGACATTTAGCTGAAGATCTGAACTAGTCCATGTTTGATCTTGAAACCCTAAATTCAGAGGAAATAAAAGAGAGCTACAAACCCACTATTTAAAGTTATCCAATTCAGTTGAAAATTAAATCACAGCTGAAACTTCCAACTATAATTTCAGCATTGAGGCTGGATCTTAATTTTAGTTTGATCCTTTGTTTCACTGAGTTTTTTTCTGCTTCAAGTTGAGTTAATATTGATTTGAATTTAATCAAAGGTTCAAACTTGAAGTAGAAACAAGGAGTGTACTGCTCTTAAAGTAGAGTGGCTGGCTCTTAGAAGAGCCGTTGGGTTGATATGAGTGTAGTCAGGAGTTTACTTGGAGCTGGTGTACTTGGTAACAGCCTTGGTTCCCTCAGACACGGCGTGCTTGGCCAGCTCACCGGGCAGCAGGAGGCGCACTGCGGTCTGGATCTCCCTGGAGGTGATGGTGGAGCGCTTGTTGTAGTGGGCCAGACGAGAGGCCTCGGAGGCGATGCGCTCAAAGATGTCGTTGACAAAGGAGTTCATGATGCTCATGGCCTTGGAGGAGATACCGGTGTCAGGGTGGACCTGCTTCAGCACCTTGTAAACGTAGATGGCGTAGCTCTCCTTCCTGGTCTTCCTCCTCTTCTTGCCTCCTTTACCGGTGGTCTTGGTCACGGCTTTCTTGGAGCCCTTCTTGGGCGCAGACTTGGCGGGTTCAGGCATCTTGTTTTCTCGATACTTTGCAGCAACGAATGGCGTCCACAGCAGAGAGCCGCTGTTCTTATGCAGGCTGTACACAGCGAGGACACTGCAGACCCTCCTCTGTGATTGGCTGAAAAACCGACGTGGTCAGCGGGAGAGCTCGTGCTTCAGAGGACAATCTGCCCTCCGTCTGCTGTCCATGTCCTCTGAAAGGAGACCAGACACTTTTGGAAATATGAGACACTATAGAGACTGAACTGCAGCAAAGCAGAATTCAGATTTATTTGGATTCCAGAACATCATGGAATTGAGAGGAATGATACTGCAGACTCCATGGCTAAACGGGCCCGAACACTTAAAGAAATATTAAAATGATCAAATTGTTATATAGTAAGTCCTCCATTCAAGTTAAAGTGAATGGTTCTTTTGACTGAAAAAATCAACATCCTTCGTGGCGTGAAGCAGGGCTGCCCTCTGAGTGCCGCCCTTTATGTCCTGACTATCAGCCCCCTTATCAGGAAGATTAATACAGACTGGAGACTGAAGGGCCAAATTTTGGGAGGGACACTCAGGGTGGCAGCTCTGGCTTATGCCGATGATGTTACAGTCATCAATAACCAAGAAGAGATGGACGCCCTCAGAGAGATTTGGGACCAGTTTGAGAGCATCAGGAGCTATGCTGAACAAACCAAAAAGTGAAGCTGTATGGATAGGTCAAGATGGTCAGAATCCAAAACTAGACTTGATTTTAAAAAACAAAATTATAATTCTAGGTGTTTGGTTCAATTCAAAAGACTGCTGCCTCTCAAACTGGTCCAAAAAAAAAAAAAAAAAAAAAGTCTGAGGTTAAAAAAAGAAGTTCTCAAGGGGGAAAATAAAAATACAACTTATCCACCTTATTTAACTTAAAAGAGCCTTTTTACAAGGTAACGGTGAATACTAACCAGTCATTTTCTTCGTGGAAAGGAGATGCTGTGAGTCCCTTCAGCCACTAGGGCCCAGCCAAGCTCCACCCTCAGCATTTTGTGGAGGAAGAATTAGCCTCGAGGAGATGGCAGAAAGCACATCCAGGAAGGTTCAACTGCCAGTGGCTTATTGCAGCACTTGAGTAAAGGCAAGACTGTGTTGGGCCTCAGACTTGCCACTGCTGCTGTTGGAGAGCTGGAATGCCTGAACATTTCTCTCCAAAAGAAAAGCCAGACTGTCTCAGGTATGCAGGCTGCAGTTAATTGTGTGAGGTGTTAATATTTAGTGTGAAATGTAAATCAAATTGGTCCATGATGTAGAAGATGAATGTTCAGATTAGAGCCCAGCGATCTGAAGAGAGTAAAGCAATGAACTTTCTTGGCCCTAAAAAAAAATCAGACAGCCACAAAATAAAGAGATGAAACAGTTGAATAGGAATAAACTAGATTAATACAAAGTATGATTTTCACCCTTGATAGTCATTTCATTTACTCCTTTTCCTTCTCAGCATGTTTTACCCATTAATATTATTCTTGGCATTTTTTAATTGAATAACTCTGTAGTAAACCTGCAACACTGAGGACTCGTGTCTCCTATCAGGTGTGGGGGCTCTTAAAAGAGCCGTTGTGGTTGGCGGATGTGCAGCAGAAAGTCTAAGCTCTCTCTCCGCGGATGCGGCGGGCCAGCTGGATGTCTTTGGGCATGATGGTGACCCTCTTGGCGTGGATGGCGCACAGGTTGGTGTCCTCGAAGAGACCCACCAGGTAGGCCTCGCTGGCCTCCTGCAGAGCCATGACGGCGGAGCTCTGGAAGCGCAGGTCGGTCTTGAAGTCCTGAGCGATCTCCCTGACCAGGCGCTGGAAGGGCAGCTTACGGATGAGCAGCTCCGTGGATTTCTGGTAGCGACGGATCTCTCTCAGAGCCACGGTACCGGGCCTGTAACGGTGAGGCTTCTTCACTCCGCCGGTGGCCGGAGCGCTTTTCCGAGCAGCCTTGGTGGCCAGCTGCTTCCTGGGGGCTTTTCCTCCAGTAGATTTACGGGCGGTCTGCTTGGTTCTCGCCATCGCTCTTTATTCTTCTGCCTATGAGCAGCACAAAAGTGAATAACAGAAGGAGACTCGCTGCTTTTAAAGTGTGGCACCAGCTGGGGGACGGTGACGCTGCGTCAGATCTGCGGCTCCTGATTGGTCGCTGAGCGGCTCCTCCTTTACGGGGGCCATCAAGCTTCTGATTGGTCTGCTGGGAAGTGACCCGCCCTCTACCAAATATAAGGGAGGCTTGCAGTTGCTGGACTCACGTTTTCTTTCAGTTGTAACCCACAGAAGAAGATTCTGAAACCATGAGTGGAAGAGGCAAGACAGGTGGTAAAGCCCGCGCTAAGGCAAAGTCCCGATCCTCTAGGGCTGGACTCCAGTTCCCCGTGGGTCGTGTCCACAGGCTGCTGCGTAAAGGCAACTACGCTGAGCGCGTGGGTGCCGGTGCCCCCGTGTACCTGGCGGCCGTGCTGGAGTACCTGACCGCCGAGATCCTGGAGCTGGCTGGAAACGCTGCCCGAGACAACAAAAAGACCAGGATCATCCCCCGTCACCTGCAGCTGGCTGTCCGCAACGACGAGGAGCTCAACAAGCTGCTGGGAGGAGTCACCATCGCTCAGGGTGGAGTTCTGCCCAACATCCAGGCTGTGCTGCTGCCCAAGAAGACCGAGAAGTCCAAGTAAATATGGACACCTCATCCCACCACCAAATACCCAAAGGCTCTTTTCAGAGCCACCCACTCCTCTGCAACAGCTCAGATTCTCACACTTTTTTCAATTTTCTACACTAAACTACAAAATATTAAGCTTCTCTGCAGATCATAACTAAGGTTAACCTTGGGTAAGGTTCATGATGGCTGCTGTATTACCAGTGGCTCTATAAAATGGAGCCACTGACAAAACTTCACCAAAGTACCAGTATCATACTGTTTGACAGTCTGGGCTCAAGCAGCCCCTTCCACAATAAGACATATAGGTTCATTATATAATCAAACCCTAAAAATCTTGGACAAAAAGCCCATTAGGTGGCATCACTGTAATGTTTTAAAAAAATACAACCTATTGAGTTTTGAGAGCTTCATTGACCTCTGTCTTCTGAAATTAACGTTCAAATGTTTCCATAAATCAGCACCCGAGCCACTTGCTGGTTTCGTCCAAAGACAGGACAGCAGCAGAGCCACCAGGAGTTCTGTTAACAATAACTGTAAAATATTCCACCGCAGAACCACATTTGGACAAACAGCTTTCTCTATAAAGGGCAGTCACATCTGGAACACAATGCCAAATGAAATTAAAATAATAACGGACTTTAAAACATTCACTAAAAATGTTAAAAACTGGCTGAAAAATAAACAAGAATGTACTCATGTATGAATTAATTGTCTGCAAAGTGAGAGTGAATGAAGGGAAGGAATAAATGTGTTTGTTTATAGTGAGTGACGGAGGGAGGAAGGCCTGAAATAGGCAAATGTGAGTTATGTTATATGTGTTAAATGTGAGTCAGGCTGTTATATTTGTGTATTTATAATATTTATAATATTTATGTTAAATGTGAGTCAGGCTGTTATATTTGTGTATTTATAATATTTATAATATTTATAATTGTGTATTTATAATTTTTCTGCATTGATGTATGTGGTTATTGTGTATATTTTTTATCTTGATTCTTTTTTCTAAAGCCCATCCAGGGACAAGAGTTGCAAATTAGCTAATAGCTATACACTCTATGTGCAACACATCAGATTGATTGTCTTTGATTAATTGTCTATGTTTATTGCACTGTCCCTGTCAAATAAACTAATCTACTACTACTACTAAGTGAAACATGGAGAAATGCAATGGAAAAAAGTTACCACGACATTCATGGAAGACTGATGTCTGCTTGTTAAACGCCCTCACAGATTTCTAAAATCAGTCTTCATAACAGGAGTGTTGAGTGCAGACAATACACTGATAGGGCAGGAATAAAAATGTTCCCTTCTGTCTTGGACCAGTCTTTGCTTGATCCCTGCGTCTGTTTGAGTCTCTTCAGCTCTTTGTAGATTATTTAATTTGTTTAAATCCTCTGGGTGGATGGTCTAGTTTATTTATTGTTTGACCATCAAAATTAGTCCTAAAGATGATTTCACATCCATGTGACGTAGGTGGTGATTCACAGATGTAAACCAACGTATGATTAATTAATTTAATTTACAATGAAAAAAGTGATTTGATTACAAGGGAAAAGTCCAAAAAAGCTGAGAAACCCCCAACACACATTTATGCAGAAAAAGACTCTATAATTAAAAGGAAAAGTAGTAAATTTATATGAAAAAATAGGAAGTTTACACAAAGAATGTTGTATATTTATGAGGAAAAAATTAGGAATTGACAAGAGGAGAAAAGTGCATTTGTGATGGAAAAAATAGTTAATTTACAAGGAGAAAAATCACATTTATGAAGGAAAACTGCAGAATTAAAAGAAAAAGTGAGAAATTTATGAAAACAATGTTGAATATTTAAAATCAAAAAGGAGTGAATCTAGAAGAAAAAGGTGTACATTTATGAGAAAAACACTGATGAGAAAATACTGCAAAATTAAAAGAAAACAGCAGAAAGTTTATGCAAAAATGTTGCAAATTTATGAGGGAAAAATATGCAAAATTAAAAGAAAAAAGTGGTAAATTTATGAGAAAAAGTTGCAAATTTACAATGAATAAAGTAGTGAATTTAGAAGAAAAGTATCAAATTTATGACAAAAAATACATTTAAGAGGGAAAACATTGCAGAATTAAAAGAGAAAAGTAAGAAATTTATGAGAAAAAAAAGTCAAATTTAAGAACAAGGAGTTTCAAACTGACAAAGGGGAAAAAAGTAGATTAATAAGAAAAAGTTGCAAATAAAAAAATGTTCTTAGGCTTAACTTTTGTGCTTCAAATGCATTTTCTTCAAAGTTGTGTAAGATGATGTAGAAATGGGGTTTCTGGTGATACTGGGGTGTTCTCTGGTTCTTCCGGGGTGGAATAATTGATTTGCTCCTATGGTGTGGAGGGTCTTCACAGATGGAAATCTACACATTATTAAACGGAGTGAAAAGCACGGAGGAGACATTGGGATGGTAAAGGGGGACAAGGACGTCTGGACTCCTGTGTCCACATCCCTGCTGAGAGGCCTGGCCACGTGTGGCCTTTTTACAAAGAAAAAAGAAAGAAAAGCTGTTTTCAGTCTTCAGAATTTAATGCTGTCTTGCTTTAGAACCACATGATGATTGTCCCGACACACTTCAGCTGTGGTGGAGACAATCAGGACTGCAGTCTTTGAAGGGATTTTGGAACACTGAATAGAAATCATTGTCATTTACATCCACACACGTTGCTGCTTTTTAAAAGCAAGTTATAAAATATTTAGACTAAAAGTTTAGACTAGAAGCCAGAATAATTCATGTAAAATGATCATTTCAGCGGGGAACCAAAGCCCTTATTTATCTTGAGATCTGCAGAGGACCTTTGCATTGGTCCAGGCTGGTTTTCATTTATTCTTACGCAGTAACTTTACAAATCTCTACACTTTATTGTCATTCAGATTCATGTGTTGAAGAAACAAAGACAGTTTGCAGCTCTGAGCTGAAGCCTGTCTGCAGGACTCAGCATCCATCAGTGTGTTTGCTGCAGCCATTCTGTCCTCGCTTGATGACAAAATAATCACTAATATTGCATTACTGTCCCTTCCAGTCTCTGAACAAACATGTGTCCCAGCAGTCAAAGTGTTTTTGCGGCAACTCTGCAGCGTCTGAAATGATTTTAGGAGAGAAAAGCGCAGCAGAAGCCGCAGAGCAGCACCGAGCTCGGCGGGGAGACGCTGAGGTTTGGAGGCTTCATGGAGAAACAGCGGAGGACATCAGAGTCCCGCATCAGGACCACATGAAGACACATCAGGCCGCGATCAGCTGCTCCAAAACCAGCCTTCAGAGCCGCTCCAACCTTCCGTCTGATCCCTTTTTATCACGGAGAGAAAACACAAGTGGAGCCTCCAAGTCCACGCACATCAGCAGCAGCGCTCAGCTGAGTCTCCACGGTTCTCACCGTGTCTTCATGTATCACGTGTTTCTTCCACGGAGTCACGTCTGTACTCTGATTCCTGCTGTGTGTTGGACACTTGCACAGAGAAGAAATGGCAGAAGTAGCACCAGCCGCTGCTCCGGCTAAACCAGCAAAGAAGAAGGCATCCAAGCCCAAGAAGGCTGGACCCAGCGTTGGAGAGCTGATCGTTAAAGCGGTGACAGCTTCCAAAGAGAAGAAGGGCATGTCGCTGGCCGCCATCAAGAAGGCTCTGGCTGCCGGGGGCTACGATGTGGACAAGAACAAGTCCCGCGTTAACATCGCTATCAAGAGCTTGGTCAACAAGGGAACCCTCAGCCAGACCAAGGGAACCGGGGCTTCTGGATCCTTCAAGGTGGCAAAGGCAGACGGCAAGGCTAAGAAGGCCACAAAGAAATCCCCTGCTAAAGCCAAGAAAGCCGCCGCCAAGAAACCAGCAGCGGCTAAAAAGCCCAAAGCAGCAGGAACCAAGAAGGCTGCAGCTGCTAAGAAGTCCCCGAAGAAGGTGAAGAAACCAGCAGCGGCCAAGAAGGCACCAAAGAGCCCCAAGAAAGCTGCCAAGAGCCCCAAGAAAGTGGCCAAGAAGGCTCCTGCTGCCAAGAAAGCTGCACCCAAGAAAGCAGCCAAAGCTAAAGCTAAGAAGGCAGCCCCCAAGAAGAAGTGAGCTGTCATGGCTGACACTCACATGGAAACTCAAAGGCTCTTTTAAGAGCCACCACTGCATCATGGAACACATCATTCCTTTACAAATCACTAAATCTCATGCAAACTTACACACTACACTGCACTTAATACACGGATACTACAACTACAATACTGCATTCACATCTTGCTTTTACTCCATCAGTCTCATAATCTAATGTGAACAGGATTAGCTACTACTGTAATCTCATCAGTGCAAAAAAAGTCTCGAGACAAAAATGTGAACATTTTCACCCCTTATTGCATTCAATTCTAGTCATTCAATGTGTTCAGTCCCTTTTCTCTGCTATATTCATGGACTGCTCTTTATTCACAAAGATGAGCCGCTCACAGAATCACAATATTTCACTTCAAACTAAAATGTTCTATAATTACCAATTAATGAAGAGTTTGCAGTCAATTACAGATCACATTAGTGTCCCAAATGGATGCTTCAATGTTTTTAGTTAGTATTAGTTTGAAATCAATGACAGCGTTATTGATCATTTAAATACTGCTTGGGAAAAGTTATAATTAATTAACGACTTCATTTTAATTATAGCCTACTTAATAAAATATTTCATGTCAAAACTCACCAGACCAATTCAGAGGTCTTTTTGTTAATCCAAAAACCCTGAACTGATGATTAGTGAAGTGTTCAAAATATGAAAAGGGAATATTTCTTTGAGGTTTTGTAGCTCCAAAATAGAGGAGAGGGTCTCTGAGTTTAGCTCCGCCCACCGAAACAGACCCTTGTTTTCTGTGACGTCCGCAGACCAGAGATTAAGGCAGACCCGCGTGCAGCGTTTTCTTCATTCGTCTTTGACATTTCAGAGAAGAAGTCAGCATGTCTGGAAGAGGAAAGGGCGGCAAAGGTCTGGGGAAAGGAGGCGCTAAGCGTCACCGTAAAGTTCTCCGTGATAACATCCAGGGAATCACCAAGCCCGCTATCCGCCGTCTGGCTCGCCGCGGTGGAGTGAAGCGCATCTCCGGTCTCATCTACGAGGAGACCCGCGGCGTGTTGAAGGTCTTCCTGGAGAACGTCATCCGTGATGCCGTCACCTACACCGAGCACGCCAAGAGGAAGACGGTGACCGCCATGGATGTGGTGTATGCTCTGAAGAGGCAGGGCCGTACTCTGTACGGATTCGGTGGTTAAAACCACACCAGCTACAACAACAAAAGGTCCTTTTAAGGGCCACCCACTTCATTTAACAGCTGATTTCTCTATTTGACTTTAGGGTTCAATTTCAATTTTATAAAAGTGGGAGGAAAGCTGTAAAAATCTAAATGGTGAACGGTGAAGTGGGCAAGGGTTCAACAGAATTTTGGGTTGAAGCAGAGGTTTTAAAAGCCAGTCTTCTGTCCTGGGGAAAAAACCGTCTTCGTTCTACTAATTCTAATTCCTTTTTTCTCCATCGAGTACTTCCACCTGCTCCCTCCTTTTACCTGCATCCTTAAAACGGGACAAAACTCAAATCTTTACTGGTTTACAAAGTACACAAGTCTATATACTAATAGATTATTTGTACAATGCCTTCCATCAAACCAGCTACAATAAAAGGTCAATTTAAGGGCCACCCACTTAATTTCAGAGCTGCTTTCTCTAGTTTTAACTACCACACTAGCAGGAAAGTTTGTCACATTAAAATTTCTCAAATGATCTTTGTCACGTACACATGGTTTATAAATGGTGCAATAAAATTTCGTTTCCCCTCTCGTACCATAGCTGACACACATGTATTAAACACTGACACCCAAGAATGGCTGAGAACCAGCAAGAATGTTCCTCTGTAGTAAATCTTGAGGTAGCGGGACGGTCATCAGTGGCAGTGCTGTGCAGAGACCGTTTGAGAGGCAGGGACTCCAATCTGACATGGGCACATGGAGCTAGATTTAATTTATTTTAATTCACTTTAACTTGAATCAAGGACTTAGTATATAACGATTTGTAAGTGTTTTGTCCCATTTAGCCATGGAGTCTGCAGTATCATTCCTCTCAATTCTATGATGTTCTGGAACCCAAATAAATCTGAATTCTGCTTTGCTGCAGTTCAGTCTCTGTAGTGTCTCATATTTCCAAAAGTGTGTCTGGTCTCCTTTCAGAGGACATGGACAGCAGACGGAGGGCAGATTGTCCTCTGAAGCACGAGCTCTCCCGCTGACCACGTCGGTTTTTCAGCCAATCACAGAGGAGGGTCTGCACAGTCCTCTCTGTGTACAGCCTGCATAAGAACAACAGCTCTCTGCTGTGGACGCTATTTGTTGCTGCAAAGTACGGAGAGCTCAGGATGCCTGAACCCGCCAAGTCTGCGCCCAAGAAGGGCTCCAAGAAAGCCGTGACCAAGACCACCGGTAAAGGAGGCAAGAAGAAGAGGAAGACCAGGAAGGAAAGCTACGGCATCTACGTTTACAAGGTGCTGAAGCAGGTCCACCCTGACACCGGTATCTCCTCCAAGGCCATGAGCATCATGAACTCCTTTGTCAACGACATCTTTGAGCGCATCGCCTCTGAGGCCTCTCGTCTGGCCCACTACAACAAGCGCTCCACCATCACCTCCAGGGAGATCCAGACCGCAGTGCGCCTCCTGCTGCCCGGTGAGCTGGCCAAGCATGCCGTGTCTGAGGGAACCAAGGCTGTTACCAAGTATACCAGCTCCAAGTAAACTCCTGACTACACTCATATCAACCCAACGGCTCTTCTAAGAGCCAGCCACTCTACTTTAAGAGCAGTACACTCCTTGTTTCTACGTAAACAAAAGTGAACCTTTCATTAAAGTAAAACCAATGTCTAGTCAGTAATTTAAGGGGGGAAAAACTCAGTAAATCAAAGGATCAAAATAAAACTAAGGTCTAGCCTTGATGCTACAATAATGGTTCTATTTCGGATTGGCTTGCTCTTTCAGCTATCACTATGGGCTCTATGCATGGTAGCTCGTCATGTAGAATCAGGTTGCTCCACAGCTTCTGAGCATCAAGTACTATGCTAATATTCAAATACTAATCGTATTTTAGGTTTAAAAACGGATAAACTGCATAAATTTTCTGCAGCCGACATTTTCAATCTACAGTCTTGATTGAGCCACCAATGCCATCTGGACACAGACGACTGAAAAATGGAGCAGTCCAGGTTCTTTTTGAATTGAATAACTTTACTCTGCCAGTCCCACAACCGAGAGTTTGGCAAAAGACAGAGCGACAAAACACGGACATAATCCAAATTGAGGACCCCCCCAAAGGACTTAACATTACATTATCCAGATCATGACTACTGTTCTGCTTCTGAACCTGCTGCTCTTGATCTCACCCTGGACAACACCAAGGATACAGAACTTACATGAACAACTGGAGGAAATGGCCATCAGTAACAAGTCTGGGTGGGAATGGTTTGCTGCTTCAGATGTGTTATGTCCATAACTTAGGTAGACAATGAGCACGCTGGAGGTGTAGTCGAACATGGCTTTATTAGATGAACCAACAGTATACTGTAATAGGCGCTCCGTACAAGCCAATGAATGGGTCAACGGCGAAAGAGACCACATCCCTTCCGCCCTGGCCCTGTATACCCCAGGTGGCGCAACCACCGGACAGGTGGGCCGTCACCTCCCACTACACCCAGGGTGCCACAGCCGCCATCTTACTACAGTACCCCCACCCTCCGTAGAAAATCCAAGCACACCGATCAGGCCCTCCCAAATTTATAACCCGATTTGTGCTAAAACACAGAACGTACAATATATACAATCCTATCTGTGCACACAAAATAACTAAACTAGAGGGGTCAGGCAGACTGCTGGCTCACCTCTACACGGCCAGGCGGATTATTCTGCTGCCTCAATCAACATAGTCTAAAGGAAAAAAATAGCCATGTTCCTAAAAATAACCTAAATTAATCCCAGAACCATACAGTGGGGAAAAAAGTATTTTGTCAGCCACCAATTGTGCAAGCATCATAGGTATACCTCAACTATGAGAGACAAAATGAGAAAAAAAAAAATCCAGAAAATCACATTGAAGGATTTTTAATGAATTAATTGGTAAATTCCTCGGTAAAATAAGTATTTGGTCACCTACAAAGAAGCAAGATTTCTGGCTCTCACAGACCTGTAACTTTTTCTTTAAGAGGCTCCTCTGTCCTCCACTCGTTACCTGTATTAATGGCACCTGTTTGAACTCTTTATCAGTATAAAAGACACCTGTCCACAACCTCAAACAGTCAGACTCTAAACTCCACTATGGCCAAGACCAAAGAGCTGTCAAAGGACACCAGAAACAAAATTGTAGACCTGCACCAGGCTGAGAAGACAGAATCTGCAATAGGTAAGCAGCTTGGTGTGAAGAAATTAACTGTGAGAGCAATTATTAGAAAATGGAAGACATAGAAGACCACTGATAATCTCCCTCGATCTGGGGCTCCATGCAAGATCTCACCCCGTGGGGTCAAAATGATGACGAGAACGGTGAGCAAAAATCCCAGAACCACACGGGGGGACCTAGTGAATGACCTGCAGAGAGCTGGGACCAAAGTAACAAAGGCTACCATCAGTAACACACTACGCCGCCAGGAACCCAAATCCTGCAGTGCCAGACGTGTCCCCCTGCTTAAGCCAGTACATGTCCAGGCCCGTCTAAAG
>CM035842.1:404625088-404707920 GCA_020510985.1 Pholidichthys leucotaenia
GTTTGCTAGAGAGCATTTGGATGATCCAGAAGAGGATTGGGAGAATGTCATATGGTCAGATGAAACCAAAATAGAACTTTTTGGTAAAAACTCAACTTGTGTTTGGAGGAGAAAGAACACTATACCTACTGTGAAGCATGGGGGTGGAAACATCATACTTTGGGGCTGTTTTTCTGCAAAGGGACCAGGACGACTGATCCGTGTAAAGGAAAGAATGAATGGGGCCATGTATCGTGAAATTTTGAGTGAAACCCTCCTTCCACTAGCAAGGGCATTGAAGATGAAATGTGGCTGGGTCTTTCAGCATGACAATGATCCCAAGCACACTGCCCGGGCAATGAAGGAGTGGCTTCGTAAGAAGCATTTCAAGGTCCTGGAGTGGCCTAGCCAGTCTCCAGATCTCAACCCCACAGAAAATCTTTGGAGGGAGTTGAAAGTCTGTGTTGCCCAGCGACAGCCCCAAAACATCACTGCTCTAGAGGAGATCTGCATGGAGGAATGGGCGAAAATACCAGCAACAGTGTGTGAAAACCTTGTGAAGACTTACAGAAAACGTTTGACCTCTGTCACTGCCAACAAAGGATATATAACAAAGTATTGAGATGAACTTTTGTTATTGACCAAATACTTATTTTACCGAGGAATTTACCAGTTAATTCATTAAAAATCCTTCAATGTGATTTTCTGGATTTTTTTTTCATTTTGTCTCTCATAGTTGAGGTATACCTATGATGAAAATTGGAGACCTTTCTCATCTTTTAAGTGGGAGAACTTGCACAATTGGTGGCTGACTAAATACTTTTTTGCCACACTGTATATATGTATTTACAATCAAACATGCATAACACATAAACTACAACAGGCAATGTACATTCACACTATTATTGGCACCCCACCTCCACCCCACAATCCAGGCACTTCACAACAATTTCAGAACAAACAGTGCTGGGACTTTTCTGGTGGAAGGGCCATCCCTTGGATTTCCACCTGGTGGAACCCGCCCGGAGTGCCTCCGCTTCCTGGCCTCCGGGGATGAGCTGCATCAATGTCTCCTATTCCCCATGTGCCGCAGCTCGTTAGGGTGTCCCCACGAGTCATCTGGCAGCTTCAAGTAGCCTTCTTCCCTGGCAGCCATCACTCTCAGCCACCCCTGTCCATCATGTTGTTTCCTTTTCTCATGGGCCCCTCTCAGCCTCTCCTCTCCTCTGGGCCTAAACGCATCCGTGACCCATAGTGGAGCACGGCTCAGCTTCAAATGCCCCCGACGTCTAATCTGGACTTCTTCTCTGGGTCACACCGCTCTTCTGACCCGGTCTGAAGCTCCCGCTGGCCTCCATTGTTGCTGGGTGGGTCATCGTACTACTGCGCCGGCCGGTCCTGCCCTGCTCTCTTTCATTTGCCACACCGGCAAAGCAACTATAGCTCCTTGCTTCTTGTGATCCTCAGGCCGCACTATGGAAGCAGAGGGGGCTAGCGATTCGGCTCCATCTGTCATCACTGGTGTCCCACCGTGCCGTCCAGTTCCCAAACCAAGGGCAACGTGGACACTGGCACCGGAACCCTCCTGCGATGATCCATGGTGGGTCTCGTCCTGATCCATTCCCAGATTACTAGGCCGGTCAATGTCCCAAACCGCATCATCGTCCACGTACGGAGCAAGTCAGTCCCACAGACCACAGCCTGACCACTCCTCCCCGACGCCGCTGGTGATCTTGAAGCCAAGGCCTTAGAACATGTCACACCCCATGATGTTCGACCTTCTAGCTGTCACCGCAAATCGGACTTTTGTCATAGTTGTTGACTTGTACCGGACCGTTAAGTTCAGCAATCCCACGATGGCTAGTCTATTTCCACCATAGCCACAGTACGATGCCAACAGTTCTTCTCACATGGTAGTGTGGAAACAGACTCCTCACAGTGGGCCAGCTCAACACCGAAGCCACCGCTCCCGTGTCCACTAACAATGACACTTCCACGCCGTCCAGCAACACATTACAATAAATGTACCCTTCTGTGCTCAGAGAGACGGTATGAAAAACCATAGGAGTCACGGCGGGGGAATCTGCCCCACGTCTTCTGTCCTCGCGCTCAAAATTCCTGCAGGCCCTAGTGAAATGATGGAGGAGACCATACTCGCCACAGTGCTTGCCTTTCGCCGGACACTCTCTTGCCTTGCACCGGTGTCTCGTGGACCCACAGCCATAACATCTTGGCGAACCTGGGGCAGACCTAATTCTTATAGCGGCAGCATGCTCTTTTTCATCTTCGCCGTCCTTGCTATCTGGGTCCACAGCCAGTGCCTTCATCCGTGGTTCCATGTGCCCCAGCAAACTTATCTCTCCCAAATCCTTTGATAGCTTCTCTGCAGCCTCAAACTGTTGGGCTATCTCGACAGCCGTGGCTAACATTATCTCAACCATGTGTGTCAGGAACCTTGATCATGCCACAGAACAGAGGATGTGCTCCGCCAATTGGTCATGGATCATTTCATCCTCTAACGCTCTGAAATAGCACTCCACCGTCAGCTGACGCAGATCTGCGACGAATTGCTGTACTGACTCTCCAGTCCACTGGTGGCGCTGCCGAAACCAAATTCTTTTGACTGTGACATTTTCTGGGGCGCAAAAGTAGCGCGCCATCAGCCCCACCACGTCGTCAAAGCTATCACTAGCACCCAGTGTGCTGAGAATCCGCTGACCACGCCAAGATTATGAACCAAAATGGCTCTTGCACGCAGTTTTTCCAACTTACCAAGGTCAAGGGCCACCAGATAGTTTTGGAAGGCCGCGTACCACCTCTCCCAAGGAATGGGCGGCTCGCCCGGGACCTCCAGAAATGGTTGCAAGCCAGAAAACCTCTCTCCATTCCTTTTATCTCGTCACCAAATATCATGTCCATAACTTGGGTAGACAATGAGCAGGCTGGAGGTGCAGTAGAACGTAGCTTTATTAGATGAAACAACAGTTTAACAGGTGCTCCATACAGGCCAATGGGTCAATGGTGAAAGAGACCACATCCCTTCTGCCCTGGCGCTTTATACCCCGGGTGACGCCACCTCCCACTACACCCAGGGTGCCACAGCCGCCATCTTACTACACTACAAGATGATGATATAAGGTTTTACACAAGGTAAGCTAAAATGTCAGCAGTGTTTGTTAGGTTTATATAAAAGTATTTAATCTGTAAATACTAGCGTTGACTAAGTAATTTTGTGTATGCCCATTTTATTTTGTACCCTATCTCATTTTAATATTACAAAATTACAACTACGATGCTGTCCATATGCTGAACTGGTGGTCATGAGGTTCTATAATCAGAAAGGTTATTGCAACATGAGGGGTTTGTGCATTGGAGTAGTTCAGAAAAACATCTGGCAGGTGAGCCTTCACTTTCTCCTCAGACAGCCAAATGCCCACAGCTCCAAGTACAGTGTAAAGAAAGCTAGCTCATGTGTTGATGATGCGGCTCACAGAAAAAACTCATCAATGGGCTGAAGAGACTGTAAAAGGAAGAAAATACAGTGCATTGCACATTTTTGTCATTAATCATTACACTACCATAACTGACATAACTAATTATGTCAAGATGTTGACCATATTATCACCATTTTTTTGCTGCTGCTTACATTCAACTTAACGAAAATTCATAAAATGACCTACAGAATTATTTCTTTAGTGTATACATTCATATGACTAAGTAACTGTGTTTTAACTTTGTTTTGCTTTATATTTTATCATATTATACTCCATTACCTTGATATCTTGATCATATCTGCGTTTATATACGCCCCACAGTCATGCCCACCTGATGGCCTTTTGGAGGCAGATAGAGCCAGCAACACACAAGATTGCGCATGTGACAAGAGCTCTGACTGCAGCTTGGACTAAAGAGGTCCCTCACACTGCTGGTGCAACGGTAAATTTATTCTCCTGGCGTTATTGAGTGAGAAATGTAATTGCTCTTATTTTCAACTTAATTCATTTAAATGATAATTAGTTATGTAAGTTATGGTCTGTCTGTGGTGTAGTGAGCGTGGCGTGTGTGTGTGCTGCCGTACCCACCCCTGGTGTGACGTCAGGCGGGCACAGCCCTTGTATATAAATAGTTCTGTTCTCATAATAAAGTGGTTGATTGGTTGGTGTTGATGGTTCCTATCAACGAGACTCTGCTCCTCATTTCTCATACACAGCATTTGGCAACGAGAGAAAATTATGGGGGTGTATGGGCTACCTCCATCCCTGCTACCGTTTCTGGAGTACCTGGGAGAGCCAGTGATCCTGTGGCCAAAGTGGGTGGCCATGTTCGAGGGTTATATCACAGCACTGGGCTTAAGTAGACTCGACGGGAGGCGAAGATGAGCACTTCTTGCCCACCATCTCGGCGAGGAAGGTCGAAGAATTCTCAGTACATTGGGAGAAATGGACTGTTATGTGGATGCTGTAGAGCGGCTGGCCGAATATTTCGCCAAACAGATGAGGACCACGAAGCAGTGGGTAGCAAGTGTGTTGGTGCCAAATGGAGCTAGGCTAGTTAGCTCAGAGAAGTTAATGGCCCCCTCAGTGTCTATGGGCAAGTTAGCCACAAAGCTAACTGCATGCCAAAAGAAAGCTCCAGGCTACCAGCTAGGCATCTAGGTGGGACTAGGGCCACAAGTGGAGGAGTTCCTGGTCACTGAAGACGGCAGGCCAGCCAAGGAGTGCAGCCCGGTACAGGACTGTAGCACTAGTGAGTTTGACGGCACGGTGTGCAGGGACAGCGGAGAGGGAGAGCAGCAGGAGTCATCCCCACAGCTGGAGGCTAGGCTGCGGGAGACTGGGACCATGGAGGCTGAGAACCCCGGGGAGGAGCAGTGACAGCTGGGCATGGAGACAACGTAGTGGAGTGCCTGGAACGAAGGTGCTGGGAGCAGCGAAGGAATGCCCAGTCCGGAGAGTGACGCCGAGAGCCCAGATGGAGAGTAGCTACGAACGGGCATGGTAACAGCGCAGTGGAGTGCCTGGAACAAGGGCGCTGGGAGCAGCGGCGAGGTGCCTGGATTGGGAAACAACGCTGACGAGCAGGTTTCGGTTTTCCCCGGAGTGCGGCCACAGGGAGCTGGAGTGTTTGGAGCCATGACGGTGGTGTTGAAGGCGGTCGGGAGAGGATATATGGTGGTGGTAGTGTGATGGTCTGGGGCTGTTTTGCTTCTTCAGGACCTGGAAGACTTGTTGTGGTAAATGGAACCATGAATTCTGCTTTCTACCCAAAAATCTTGAAGGAGAATATCCGGCCATCTGTTCGTGACCTCAAGCTGAAGTCCACTTGGGTTCTGCAGCAGGACAATGATAGAAAACACACCACCAAGTCCACCTCTGAATGGTTTAAGAAAAACAAAACAAAGACTTTGGAGTGGCCTAGTCAAAGTCCTGACCTGAATCCGATTTAGATGCTGTGGCATGACCTTAAAAAGGCGGTTTGTGCTCAAAAACCCTCCAGTGTGGCTGAATTACAGCAATTCTGCAAAAATGAGTGGGCCAATATTTCTCCACAGCGCTGTAGAAGACTCATTGCCAGTTATCGCAAACACTTGATTGCAGTTGTTGCAGTTAAGGGTATCCCAACCAGTTAATAGGTTTAGGGGGCAATCACTTTTTCACACAGGGCCATGTAGGTTTGGATTTTTTTTCACCTTAATAATAAACACCTTCATTTAAAAACTGCATTTTGTGTTTGCTTGTGTTATCTTTGTCCAATATTTAAATTTGTTTGATGATCTGAAACATTTAAGTGTGACAAACATACAAAAAAATGAGGAATCAGGAAGGGGGCAAACACTTTTTCCCTCCACCGTACATATGTATATATGCATAGATAGATACCCACACACACACACACAGTGGATATAAAAAGTCTACACACCCCTGATCAAATGCCAGGCTTTTGTGATGTAAAAAAAAACAAAAAACAGACCAAGATAAATAATTTCAAAACTTTTTCCACCATTAATGTGACCTATAACCTGTACAACCCAATTGAAAAACATGAAATCTTTTAAGGGGAAAAATAAAAAATAAAAAACTTACAATAACCTGTTTGCATAAATATGCCCACCCCGTTATAACTGTGGCTGTGGCTGTGTTCAGAATTAACATTCAATTATCACATTCAAACTCATGTCAAATGGGATTCAGCACACACCTGCCACCATTTAAAATGCCTCCGATTAACCCAAAATAAAGATCAGCTGTTCTAGTAGGCTTTTCCTGACATTTTTGTAGTCACATCATACAGCACAAAGCGTGGTCCACTGAGAGCTTCCAAAGCATCAGAGGGATCTCATTGTTCAAAGGTATCAGTCAGGAGAAGGGTACAAAAAGAATTTCCAAGGCATTAAATATACCATGGAACACAGTGAAGACACTCATCATCAAGAGGAGAAAATATGGCACAACAGCGACATTATCAAGTACTGGACATCCCTCCAAAATTGATGAAAAGACAAGAAAAAAACTAGTCAGGGAGGTTGCCAAGAGGCTGACAGCAACATTGAAGTAGCTGCGGGAATTTCTGGCAAGTACAGGCTGTTAAGTACATATGATAATAATCTCCCGTCTAGGGTGGCAAGTCGGAAGCCCGATCTTACGAAGAAAAACATCCAAGCCCAGCTACTGTGATATGGGGATTTGGCCCTTGGGGCTTGCCGTAGCCGATGCCAGGCAGTCAACATGGTGACATCAGGTTGGCAACGGTCGGTATGTATATTCTGTGTGAATCTCTATAAAGCTCAGTTCGTTGCTTGGTACAACATGGCTCATGTCTCCTGATATTAAGACATAACAGCTACATTTTACAAAAACACATTTGAAATCTCCCAAATGTATGTAGGAAAATGGGTTATGGTCCTATGAAACCAAGGTTGAACTTTTTGGCCGTAATTCCAAAAGGTATATTTGGTGCAAACAACACTGCTCATCACCAAAAGAACACCATACCTACAGTGATGCATGGTGGTGGCAGAATCATGCTTTGGGGCTGTTTTACCTCACCTGGAACTGGGGCCTTAGTCAAGGTGGAGGAAATTATGAACAGTTCCAAATACCAGTCAGTGTTGGCACAAAACCTTCAGGCTTCTGCTAGAAAGATGAAGATGAAGAGGAACTTCATCTTTCAGCATGACAATGACCCAAAGCACACATCCAAATCAACAAAAATATGTCTTCACCAGAAGAAGATTAAGGTTTTGGAATGGCCTAGCCAGAGTCCAGACCAGAATCCGATCGAACATCTGTGGGGTGATCTGAAGAGGGCTATGTACAGGAGATGCCCTCGCAATCTGACAGATTTGGAGCGTTTTTGCAAAGACGAGTGGGCAAATATTGCCACATCAAGATGTGCCACGCTGATAGACTCCTACCCAAAAAGACTGAGTGCTGTAATAAAAGCCAAAGGTGCTGCAACAAATTATTAGTTTAAGGGTGTGCATATTTATGCAACCAGGTTATTGTAAGTTTTTTATTTTCCCCTTAAAAGATTTCAGTTTGTTTTTCAATTGGGTTGTACAGGGTATAGGTCACATTAATGGTGGAAAAAGTTTTGAAATGATTTATCTTGGTCTCATTTTTTACATCACAAAATCCTGGCATTTAAACAGGTGTGTGTAGACTTTTTACATCCACTGTGTATAGACATGCCCTAATTAATCAATACTGGAGGGTTTGGTGACACCTGGTGGTACTTTATGTTACTGTCCAAGTGAACGTTCACCACAACACTTGCCCACACAAAAGGGCTATTTTAAAACTACTAAATTAACTGAATTTAGTATGCATATTGCATGCATACTAAATGCATGCAACATGTTGCATGTTCTCCCTGTGTCTGTGTGGGTTTACTCCAGAAGTTCTCCAGTTTCCTCCCACAGGCCAAAAACATGCAGGTTAGGTTAATTGGAGACTCTAAAGTGGCCCTAGGTGTGAATGTGTGTGTGAATGGTAAAGAGATAGCGCCGTACCGTGGCTGCTTCATCCATCCAGGTGGATGCCCTCAATTTCCCCTCTGGATCAATAAAGTATACAAAAAAAAAAAATTACACTAGGGCAAATTCAGGTAAGTGTTTGGGGGGTTCTTTGCTTGGCATGTTTGACTTTACTTCCTCTAAAAGTACATGTCTAAAAGTACTATACTGAATACTGTCTCAGATTTTTATTTTTTAGCAGTGATGTGAAGGCTGCCTTTTATTTTGACAGATCACACTGTGGTTGAGCTATTGTAAGTTTTGATTAGAATTCCAACCTTTTTACTTTAGTGCTGATTAAATATCAGTTGTCTCATGTTTGTGTGTTAAGTCTTTATAAAAGTTCTCCTGTCTGTGTACAGCTGCACACAGTCTCCCTTCTGCTACATCTGCAAAATGTCAAAAATGTCATCAGTTCAATTAATACATAAATAAATGCATGCATACTGTATCTTGTAGGTTCCTGATTAAAAGTGACGCTGTTGAACATCTTAGATGAAAATTAAAATGACAAGTAATAATAATATGCCAGAATTTTTACAAACCTAAGTGGCTGATAATGAGAAAAATATGAAAATAAATTTAAAGTCTCGTCCAACACACACACACACACACACACACACACACACACACACACACACACACACACACACACACACACACACACACACACACACACCAAGACAAATCCCCTTTACAAAGTTCATCTAGTTGATTAAATACACACTCAGACTCCAGCTGGAATTAACACATTTTATTGGAAAGCTAACTCAGCAATGAACAATACATGAAAAAGAATTTCCATTATCATCAAAATTGTAACTAGAACATCATTACAACATTAACTGATAATAAATGATCAAAAAATAATGCATATGTAATAATAATAATATGTAAATAAATGAAAACAAGTTTGCACCAGCTTGACACATTCATAACTAGAAAAGCACTCATAGAGCGCATACCTCCACCAAGGCTCCTTCCGTTTGTCATGGATCACCTCCAAAATGTAATGGGTTTGTGTGTAGGCCTATAGCCACTTGTGGTGAAAATTGCATCAAAGTCTGTCCATCCGTTTTGGAGTATTGTTGCTAACACACTGTGAGAAGATAAGAGCCTTGGCTGAGGTATGCATTCTCAGATCATCACCAAAATATAAAGGGCTCCTCTCTAGCCCAAGAAGCACCTCTGGTAAAAATTTCATCCAAATCCATGCAATAGTTTTTGTGTAATCCTGCTGCACAAATACAAACAAAGCCCTTGGTGGAGGTATGCACTCTCAGATCATCACCAAAATCTAATCATCTGTAGGATACCCCATTTCTGACAATCTCTGAAAATTTCATGAAAATCCGTCCATAACTTTTTGAGTTATCTTGCTAACAAACAGACAGACAGACAGACAGACAGACAAACAAACCAACGGCAATGAAAACATAACCTCCTTGGCGGAGGTAATAAACTGACCCTCAAACTTGAAATGTGGATGTACTAAAGAATCCAAGAGTCTGAAAGAATCTGGAAAAAAAATCACGATAATCATTTTATTCTGTAGTATGTAGACTTGGAGTTGGATCACTGTGATTTCTAACCCCCTTTGAAACATTAAAATGTCTGGCAAATAAACATAATTTAAAGCCCATTTACAAGCGGAAAAATTTTTACTTCTAGAAATGTACAAATTGTTACAAGCCTGGCTGTAGGGTTATATTTACCTCCGTTAAGGAGGTTATGTTTTCATCACCGTTGGTTTGTCTGTCTGTCTGTCTGTTTGTTTGTTAGCAAGATAACTCAAAAAGTTATGGACGGATTTTCATGAAATTTTCACACATTGTCACAAATGGGGTATCCTACAGATGATTAGATTTTGGTCGTGATCCGTCAGAACACTTGGGAAAAAAAACAAAAAAAAAAGCATCACAGTATAGCTAAGATTTTTAATTTTTTTTCCCAAAACTTTATTAAGAACAAGGTGAAAGTACAAAGTTTTGACGTAGATGTGATAAACATGGCAATTAATAATTTTTTATCTAAATTGTGTAGTTCAGTCAACAGTCTTACAAGAGGTAAGAAGGATAAGATAAAGTAGTAAGAATAGTAAATAATAATAAGATAAAGTAACTAAAAGCATAATAAAAGTAGACAAAAAGAGAAACGGGGGGTTCTTTTCAGTCCAGAGTGTCCAGAGTTCTAGGGGTTTTCCATGAGTTTCCGATCATCGACCAAACAGTGGAGTTTCACAGCATTCCGCTTCTTCATGTGTTTCAGTGATGAGAAAAAAAGGCAGAGTTCTTTATGAAATACATTAAAATTTGGCTTGCATTTTAAAAATCTATTTTTGTGTACATAAAATTTTCCCAAGATTACGAGGGTGTTAATAGACATATCATGCAATGAGTTCTTAATAATAAAGCCATACAAAATATTCTGACAGTTAAAAACAGGGGTTGGTACATGTTTAGATAACCAGTGATGAAAATCATCCCAAAACGCAATGGTGTACATACAGTAAAAGAAAATGTGATCTGTACTTTCTATATGTTCATTACAAAAGGAACAGTTATTGTTCTCAAAGCCAAAGCGTTTACTTAGGAACTCAGCAGAAGGATAAATTCCATTTAAAACTTTATAGTGGATCTCTTTTGCTTTTGGTGAAATAGGAAATTTAAAGAATTTAGATCTTAGAATTTGAGCTTCTTTTTTGGAGAAAAAATTAAGAATAGCAGCTCTAGAAACTGTTGCTGGGAAGATTTCTTTATTAAATATTTTCCTAATCGTTAAATTGTTTAATTTTGAGTCATCTAGGCGGAAACCATTCACCAAAAGCAAAGGGAGGTTTGGGCAAGAGCCAAATCTATTTAAAGTTGAGGCCATTAGTATAACTGTCTGAGGTATTGCCTCCATTACTTGGTTATACTCTCGTTAATCATTTATGTTATATTTAGCACAGAAATTCTCAAAAGTTAAAATATTCCCTGTGCCGTCTAATAAGTGTAGTACAGACCAAATGCCCTTATTTTGCCAGTTTTGTAGGAATATTGATTTGTGTTTATATAGTAATCTATCTCCAATATAGTAAGACCTGTTGATGAAATGAGGAGAGTTTATAGGGGAGCTTTTTTAGGTCATAGTCACATCTGAGCAGGAATTCAATGCCCCCAAATTTAGCAAAAATTTCATTGGGAATATGAAACCAGAAATGTTTGGGTTGTTTAATAAATTGTCTCAGCCAGTTAATTTTGATGGTGCCATTAATGCATTCAAAGTCTATAGCTTTAACACCACCTTCCTCATATTCTTGAATCATGGTACCTTTTTTAATATAATGTGTTTTCCCTTTCCAGATATAATTGAAAATGGTTTGATTGATGGCTTTAACGGCATCTTTGGGCATTGGTAATGAATGGGCTGGATAAATAAATCGGGAGATGCATTCCATTTTTGTCAGAAATGTTCTTCCTATGATGGAAATATCTCTTTGAGACCAGGAGTTGAGATAAGTTTTTGATTTCTCCAAGCAATTCCATATATTGAGCTTGACTAATTGATCAACATCTTTAGTGATATGCATGCCCAAATATTTCACTGTTTGTTTGACGGGAATGGTATGAATGGCTGATAGACTGCAATCATGAATAGGTAATAATTCACATTTACCTAGATTCAGTTTAAGCCCAGAGGCTTTAGAGAAAACATCTATATAATTAAGAATTTTAGGGACTTGATCAGAGTTGTGCATGAATATGGCTGTGTCGTCAGCCAGTTGGCTGATTGTTAGTCGTTTTCCAAATACTGTTAATTTATCAAAGTCAGAGTTTTTTATAAAAATTGAGAGCATTTCAGCTGCTGCAATGAACAGCAGAGGCGAAACCGGGCAGCCTTGTTTTATTCCTTTGCCTATTGAAAATCTAGGGGAGGTACCATGTGGTAATAGAACTGAGCTGTTGGTATCCGTGTAAATTAGTTTTATAAAGTCTAAAAAGTGCTCCCCAAAACCAAAAAGCTCTAAGGTCCTAAACATAAATTTGTGTTCAATCATATCAAAAGCTTTAAAAAAATCCAAAAATAAAATAAACCCCTCGTCAATTAGGTCCCTATAGTCAAGTAAGTCCAATACCAGGCGTATATTGTTGTGTATTGAGCGCCCTTTAATAAAACCTGATTGTGTCTCTGAGATAAGATCAGTGATGCCAGTTTTGAGTCTGTTGGCATAAATATGTGTTAAAATTTTGTAATCATTATTAAGTAAAGTAGTTGGTCTGAGATTATCAATCAATTTTGGGTCCTTGCCAGGTTTGGGAATTAATGTGATGACTCCTTGTTTCATAGTATTTGGTAAAACTGATGTAGCACGGATTTCCTTTAACATATTAAAAAATAAGTCTTTTAGGTTAATCCAGAAGTGCCTGTAAAAATTGGCTGTCAAGCCGTCTGAGCCAGGTGATTTGTCTAGAGCTAAGGATTTTAAAGCTTTCTCAACTTCCTCCATTTGGATCTCTGCGTCACATGATTTTCTAAAATATTCATCAATTTTCGGTATCCGTCCTGAAATGGATTCAAAGAAACCCTCTGCATTAGTATGCGAGTAAGAGGAGGAGTATAATTCACTGTAAAATTTAAATATTTCTTTAGAGATCCTCACAGAATCAGTACATTCTTTACCATCAATTATAAGAGACTTAATGGCATTTCGTTCTTGTCTTCTTTTCTCAAGCCTACAGAAGTATGCTGAGCTTCTCTCTCCCTCCTCTATCCATTTCGCTCTTGACCTAATATATCCTCCTTTGGCTTTATTAATATAGATGTTATCTAGGGAAGAGTGCAATAAAATCAGTTTTTGTTTGTCCTCTTCACATAAGGAGTGTTTGTTGCATATTAAATGGATCTCTTTTACAATATCCATTTCTTTTTGTTTATTGGCTCGGCTTATGACTTTGCTGTATGAAATGGAAATCTGACGGATTTTAAATTTAAGAAATTCCCATTTCTCCCTGTAAGTTGACAATAATGTATCTTTAGTTATACTGTCGATTGTCCTTTTAACATCCTGACAGAAAGGGTCATGTTTTAGAAGATTTGAATTAAATTTCCAGTAGCCTTTATTTCTTCTGACTGCACTAGTGGGAGTTATGGTTAACTTGATCATACAATGATCTGTAAGCGGAGCTGCAGAAATTGAGGTATTTATGTCTATATTAGGTTGGAATTCAGAAATAAGCCAGTAGTCTAATCGCGATTTAATGGTGCCATCAGGTTTAAACCAAGTAAAGGTTTGAGTATCTGGATTTAACGCACGCCATATGTCACTAAGCTGAAATGTGTTACAGAAGTCTAGTAAAGTGGTATTATACTGATGATTAGGAAATCTTGAAGGTTGCCTATCAAGCCATTCATCCATAACCATATTGTAGTCGCCACCCAACACAAAAACAGGATTGATATATATTTGGGATAATTCCTTCAATATGTTAGTCACGTCTGTAATTAATTGTTTGTTCTGACTGTGGTTAATAAATCCATAAATGTTAACAAGAATCAAGAATTGTTTGTGTATTTCAAAAACGCAAATAATCCAGTGTCCTGTGTCATCTCTTTTGGTTGCAACTACTTTCCCAGGAAAGTTATTTAGGAGTATGGCGACCCCTGCTGATCTATTTGTGCCATGACTATAGTATATTTTTTCTCCCCATTGATTTGTCCACATTTTTTCATCTGTATTGTTGCTGTGAGTCTCCTGAATAAGATAACAATGTGCTTTTTCATTTTTAAGGAATAGAAATGTAGCCTTTCTTTTTATAGAGTCTCGTAAACCCCTAGCATTAAGTGATGCAAAAGAAAAGGTTGTAATAAAAGACATAAAGGATGAAAAAGAATAAGGAAAAAATTAAAATAATAATAAAATAAAAATAACAAGTAGATAAACGGTTTAGGTTGTTACTTTGGACCAAGTACACTTGAAGAAAGCCCCTGATTAAATTGCTAAATATATGTTTTAACTCATAACTTTTTTCCCCTTTTTTTTCCTTCCCTTTTTTCCTTTTTCTTCCTCTTTTTTCCTTTTTTCCCTTTTCTTTCCCCTTTCCCTTCCTCCTTTTCCCCCAAGCTGCACGCTTGTTATGACAGAATCCAAAAACCTAATCTATAAAATTATCGAAAATATGTAATGCAAATTATCAAAATGGCATTGAAAAGGAGCTGCCTTATAAATCTACCCTTCAAAAAAAAAAAAAGATTCAGGAACCTGAGTAAAAGTAGCATGTAAACATATCCAAATGACAGCTGCCAGGAACACAGCGTACTTCAAAAGGGGACTATGAAATGACTCGTAAACATTGAAGTAGCTTAGCAACATGTACAGAACATAAAAGAGTCAAAGTGCTTGTTCAGCCATAGTTGTGAACCAGACCCTTAGATGCTGACTCTTCTACCGTCGATGTATCCCACATGGCCTTTATACCAGACGTTTTTCCCAGCTGCACGGGCTTGCTCCATCTGTGGCCATGCTGCTGCGCGGGCATCCCTGTCGGCTTTACAGAAATCTTGCTTGAATCGGATCCCGGCTATTCTGCAGAATTTGGAGTTTTTGGTCAGCCTCCAAATTTCTTCACAGTGGTATCTCATGACAAACTGAAGAATAACCTGGCGGTTTCTCCCATTTTCACGTTTTCCCAGGCGGTGGACATTATCAACAATAGTGCCCATGGTCGTTGCCCACTGCGGTGCAATTTCTGACAGAATGTGGATTACCTCCTCACGGATCATTTCGTTATCCTTTTCTTTGATCCCGTGTATTTTAAGGTTCCAGCGCCTCTTGTACCTCTCCAGCTCAGTAACCCTTTCCTTTAGCTCTTCGTTTTCTTGTATAAGCTTGGGGATGTCTCTCTCAAAGCTCTGTAGTTTGGTCTGGCAATTTTTGATGTCAGCAGTATTAATTTCAACAAGACGGGTGATGCTGGCTACCATTGTGGCGGTCTCCCTTAACTGCGCTCCAAAATCATCAACTTTGGTGGTTAGTTTTGTGATAGCATCTACCAAGTTGTCGTAAGATTGCTCTTGGGCGGTTTTCATCTTGGAAAGTGGCGGAGCAGTGGACTTAGTTGGAGTGACGGGAGAACTTTTTCTCTTACCAGGACCGCTACTAACAGAGGTTTCCATCGGGGTGTAGTCATGGTCAGTAGTAGCTGTTGTTAGCTTAGCGTTCGTTTTCCCGCCGGACATATTAGTCGGATTTGATTAGTTTCCTGTGACAGAAACTTGCGTTCAAAATCACCAATTGAACTTACTTGCTTTGAAGCTGTCAGCTCTGAAAATGTTTTCAGTCTGAATATGAGTTATTGTCCAAGTTTCGGGGCTGGAGAATGCGGGTTTAGAAGAGCGAACTGGTCCGGATCGCCATCTTCCGGAAGTCTACTATCAAGTCAGTATAGCTAAGATATGCCACTTGCGAATGCCATTTTTTTCATGGTCAAGGAATCTATAAAGTTAGACAAAATAAATGTAGGATTAATATTTATGATGTTAAACACTGTATGGGGGGAACTGTGGCGCTTGGCGGAGGTCTGCGCTCTCCGAGTGCTTTTCTAGTTTAGAGTTTGTGGTATTACAGCGTCTCTCCCTTAGATGTGCGTCGTCGCACACAGTCGCGCGCGTTCTTGGGCGTTCTAGCACACAGTCCCGCCCATCCCCGCGTGTCCATGACGATGAGATGCAATTCTCGGCAAGTGAGTAGTTCTTGGCATAACACCACCAGCAATGGTGTCGACGTGATGCGGCTGCATAAACCAGGCTTTAGAGCCACCCACTCTACTTTAAGAGCATTACACTCCTTGTTTCTACTTAAAGTGTCACCCTTTGATTAAATGGTATTCACTTATATAGCGCTTTTATTCTCATCTCTAGATGACCAAAGCGCTTTACAGATCCTGCTATCTACCCACTCACGGCGGCATAGCTGCCCAGACCCGCCAGGAGCAATTGGGGGTAAAGTGTCTTGCCCAGGGACACAACAGCAGGATATCTGGGGAGAGCGGGATTCAAACCGCAAACTATCCGGTTATTGGACAACCTGCTCGGTATATAACGCAGTTATAATTACACAGCAGCAGAATAGCTCAGTAATAACATTTACTACACACACAAAGTAACGTTTCAATTGTCAAAGCATGCTGGGAAACCCCTGCCCCCCTTCACATGGCCCTGACGTTACAATATTATTTATTGATTGAATTATTTTTCTCAGCATCAAATGGTTCAGTTGGTCAAAAATGTTTCTAGTTTAAATAAGGATTGACATTTTTTTTTTTTATTTCAGGCACTTTGATGCACTTTAAGTTTTTTTTTCTGTTTTAGACTATAACAGGGTTTCTGTGTGGCAAAATAAAGTTAATATTTGTTGAAAGTTGATTTATATTGCTTTTTTCTTTTGTTAATGCTAAAAAGGATACAATTTTAGATATACTTATACAGTTTTTATATATAATGATCTTATTTATAGTCACCGCGGCGAGTGGGGGGGCGCGAAATATTTTCTCTTTCCTGGGGGGGCTTTGCAAAAAATAATTGAGAAGCACTGCCCTACATTATGGAGACACGCTGCTCTTAGGCCATAGTGTGTGGCATCAGCTGCGGGACGGTGACGCTACGTCAGATCTCCGGCTCCTGATTGGTCGCTGAGCGGCTCCTCCTTTAGGGGGGCCACCAAGCTTCTGATTGGTCTGCTGGGAAGTGACCCGCCCTCTACCAAATATAAGGAGGCTTGCAGCTGCTGGGCTCACGTTTGTAACTCCCAGAAGAAGATCCTGAAACCATGAGTGGAAGAGGCAAGACCGGCGGTAAAGCCCGCGCTAAGGCAAAGTCCCGATCGTCCAGGGCTGGACTCCAGTTCCCCGTGGGTCGTGTCCACAGGCTGCTGCGTAAAGGCAACTACGCTGAGCGCGTGGGTGCCGGTGCCCCCGTGTACCTGGCGGCCGTGCTGGAGTACCTGACCGCCGAGATCCTGGAGCTGGCTGGAAACGCTGCCCGAGACAACAAGAAGACCAGGATCATCCCCCGTCACCTGCAGCTGGCTGTCCGCAACGACGAGGAGCTCAACAAGCTGCTGGGAGGAGTCACCATCGCTCAGGGTGGAGTTCTGCCCAACATCCAGGCTGTGCTGCTGCCCAAGAAGACCGAGAAGTCCAAGTAAATGTGGACACCTCATCCCACCACCAAACACCCAAAGGCTCTTTTCAGAGCCACCCACTCCTCTGCAACAGCTCAGATTCTCACTTTTTTTCCACTCATTCTACACTAATTAAACTACAATAGATTAAAGTTTCTCTGCATATCATAACTAAAGTTGACCTTGGGTAAGGTTCATGATGGCTGCTGTATTATTACCAGTGGCTCTATAAAATGGAGCCATTGACAAAACTTCACCAAAGTGAAACATGGAGAAATACAATGGGGGGGGGAAGTTACCACAACATTCATGGAAGACTGATGTCTGCTTGTTAAACGCCCTCACAGATTTCTAAAATCAGTCTTCATAACAGGAGTGTTGAGTGCAGACAATACACTGATAGGGCAGGAATAAAAATGTTCCCTTCTGTCTTGGACCAGTCTTTGCTTGATCCCTGCGTCTGTTTGAGTCTCTTCAGCTCTTTGTAGATTATTTAATTTGTTTAAATCCTCTGGGTGGATGGTCTAGTTTGTTTGACCATCAAAATTAGTCCTAAAGATGAAAAGGAAAAGTAGTAAATTTATATGAAAAAATAGGAAGTTTACACAAAGAATGTTGTATATTTATGAGGAAAAAATTAGGAATTGACAAGAGGAGAAAAGTGCATTTGTGATGGAAAAAATAGTTAATTTACAAGGAGAAAAATCACATTTATGAAGGAAAACTGCAGAATTAAAAGAAAAAGTGAGAAATTTATGAAAACAATGTTGAATATTTAAAATCAAAAAGGAGTGAATCTAGAAGAAAAAGATGTACATTTATGAGAAAAACACTGATGAGAAAATACTGCAAAATTAAAAGAAAACAGCAGAAAGTTTATGCAAAAATGTTGCAAATTTATGAGGGAAAAATATGCAAAATTAAAAGAAAAAAGTGGTAAATTTATGAGAAAAAGCTGCAAAATTACAATGAATAAAGTAGTGAATTTAGAAGAAAAGTATTAAATTTATGACAAAAAATACATTTAAGAGGGAAAACATTGCAGAATTAAAAGAGAAAAGTAAGAAATTTATGAGAAAAAAAAAGTCAAATTTAAGAACAAGGAGTTTCAAACTGACAAAGGGGAAAAAAGTAGATTAATAAGAAAAAGTTGCAAATAAAAAAATGTTCTTAGGCTTAACTTTTGTGCTTCAAATGCATTTTCCTCAGTTGTGTAAGATGATGTAGAAATGGGGTTTCTGGTGATACTGGGGTGTTCTCTGGTTCTTCCGGGGTGGAATAATTGATTTGCTCCTATGGTGTGGAGGGTCTTCACAGATGGAAATCTACACATTATTAAACGGAGTGAAAAGCACGGAGGAGACATTGGGATGGTAAAGGGGGACAAGGACGTCTGGACTCCGATGTCCACATCCCTGCTGAGAGGCCTGGCCACGTGTGGCCTTTTTACAAAGAAAAAAGAAAGAAAAGCTATTTTCAGTCTTCAGAATTTAATGCTGTCTTGCTTTAGAACCACATGATGATTGTCCCGACACACTTCAGCTGTGGTGGAGACAATCAGGACTGCAGTCTTTGAAGGGATTTTGGAACACTGAATAGAAATCATTGTCATTTACATCCACACATGTTGCTGCTTTTTAAAAGCAAGTTATAAAATATTTAGAATAAAAGTTTAGACTAGAAGCCAGAATAATTCCTGTAAAATGATCATTTCAGCGGGGAACCAAAGCCCTTATTTATCTTGAGATCTGCAGAGGACCTTTGCATTGGTCCAGGCTGGTTTTCATTTATTCTTACGCAGTAACTTTACAAATCTCTGCACTTTATTGTCATTCAGATTCATGTGTTGAAGAAACAAAGACAGTTTGCAGCTCTGAGCTGAAGCCTGTCTGCAGGACTCAGCATCCATCAGTGTGTTTGCTGCAGCCATTCTGTCCTCGCTTGATGACAAAATAATCACTAATATTGCATTACTGTCCCTTCCAGTCTCTGAACAAACGTGTGTCCCAGCAGTCAAAGTGTTTTTGCGGCAACTCTGCAGCGTCTGAAATGATTTTAAGAGAGAAAAGCGCAGCAGAAGCCGCAGAGCAGCGCCGAGCTCGGCGGGGAGACGCTGAGGTTTGGAGGCTTCATGGAGAAACAGCGGAGGACATCAGAGTCCCGCATCAGGACCACATGAAGACACATCAGGCCACGATCAGCTGCTCCAAAACCAGCCTTCAGAGCCGCTCCAACCTTCCGTCTGATCCCTTTTTATCACGGAGAGAAAACACAAGTGGAGCCTCCAAGTCCACGCAGATCAGCAGCAGCGCTCAGCTGAGTCTCCACGGTTCTCACCGTGTCTTCATGTATCACGTGTTTCTTCCACGGAGTCACGTCTGTACTCTGATTCCTGCTGTGTGTTGGACACTTGCACAGAGAAGAAATGGCAGAAGTAGCACCAGCCGCTGCTCCGGCTAAACCAGCAAAGAAGAAGGCATCCAAGCCCAAGAAGGCTGGACCCAGCGTTGGAGAGCTGATCGTTAAAGCGGTGACAGCTTCCAAAGAGAAGAAGGGCATGTCGCTGGCCGCCATCAAGAAGGCTCTGGCTGCCGGGGGCTACGATGTGGACAAGAACAAGTCCCGCATTAACATCGCTATCAAGAGCTTGGTCAACAAGGGAACCCTCAGCCAGACCAAGGGAACCGGGGCTTCTGGATCCTTCAAGGTGACAAAGGCAGACAGCAAGGCTAAGAAGGCCACAAAGAAAGCCCCTGCTAAAGCCAAGAAAGCTGCCGCCAAGAAACCAGCAGCGGCTAAAAAGCCCAAAGCAGCAGGAGCCAAGAAGGCTGCAGCTGCTAAGAAGTCCCCGAAGAAGGTGAAGAAACCAGCAGCGGCCAAGAAGGCACCAAAGAGCCCCAAGAAAGCTGCCAAGAGCCCCAAGAAAGTGGCCAAGAAGACCCCTGCTGCCAAGAAAGCTGCACCCAAGAAAGCAGCCAAAGCTAAAGCTAAGAAGGCAGCCCCCAAGAAGAAGTGAGCTGTCATGGCTGACACTCACATGGAAACTCAAAGGCTCTTTTAAGAGCCACCACCGCACCATGGAACACATCATTCCTTTACAAATCACTAAATCTCATGCAAACTTACACACTACACTGCACTTAATACACGGATACTACAACTACAATACTGCATTCACATCTTGCTTTTACACCATCAGTCTCATAATCTAATGAGAACAGGATTAGCTGCTAATCTCATCAGTGCAAAAAAAATCAAAGACAAAAATAGAGAAAACATTTTCACCCCTTATTACATTCAATTATAGTCATTCAATGTGTTCAGTCCCTTTTCTCTGCTATATTCATGGACTGCTCTTTATTCACAAAGATGAGCCGCTCACAGAATCACAATATTTCACTTCAAACTAAAATGTTCTATAATTACCAATTAATGAAGAGTTTGCAGTCAATTACAGATCACATTAGTGTCCCAAATGGATGCTTCAATGTTTTTAGTTAGCATTAGTTTGAAAATCAATGACAGCGTTATTGATCATTTAAATACTGCTTGGGAAAAGTTATATTTAATTTACAACTTCATTTTAATTATAGCCTAGTTAATAAAATATTTCATGTCAAAACTCACCAGACCAATTCAGAGGTCTTTTTGTTAATCCAAAAACCCTGAACTGATCATTAGTGAAGTGCTCAAAATATGAAAAGGGAATATTTCTTTGAGGTTTTGTAGCTCCAAAATAGAGGAGAGGGTCTCTGAGTTTAGCTCCGCCCACCGAAACAGACCCTTGTTTTCTGTGACGTCCGCAGACCAGAGATTAAGGCAGACCCGCGTGCAGCGTTTTCTTTATTCGTCTTTGACATTTCAGAGAAGAAGTCAGCATGTCTGGAAGAGGAAAGGGCGGCAAAGGTCTGGGGAAAGGAGGCGCTAAGCGTCACCGTAAAGTTCTCCGTGATAACATCCAGGGAATCACCAAGCCCGCTATCCGCCGTCTGGCTCGCCGCGGTGGAGTGAAGCGCATCTCCGGTCTCATCTACGAGGAGACCCGCGGCGTGTTGAAGGTCTTCCTGGAGAACGTCATCCGTGATGCCGTCACCTACACCGAGCACGCCAAGAGGAAGACGGTGACCGCCATGGATGTGGTGTATGCTCTGAAGAGGCAGGGCCGTACTCTGTACGGATTCGGTGGTTAAAACCACACCAGCTACAACAACAAAAGGTCCTTTTAAGGGCCACCCACTTCATTTAACAGCTGATTTCTAGCGTTTTAACTGCCACACTAGCAGCAAACTTTGTCAGTTAGAATTTCTCAAAATGGTCTTTGTCACGTACACATGGTTAATAAATGCTGCAATAAAACTTCGTTTCTCCTCCAGTACCACAGGTGACACACATGTATTAAAGGCTGAGAACCAGCAAGAACGTTCTTCTGTAGTAAATCTGAGGTAGCAGGACGGTCATCGGTGGTAGTGCTGTGCAGGGCCGTGCAGACACCATATGAGGGCCAGGGGCTCCAATCTGACAAGGGCACATGGAGCTAGATTTCTTCATTTATATACACCAGGAAAACAATTGGAGTGGTATTTGCTTAAAAAACCTTGTCAAGTATTTTCATTCAAAAGATCCAATCAATTTTATTGAAGTGATTTTTTTAAGTTTACTTAATACCTAAAGTAAATTTTGCAAATATATTCTACTAAACTTTGCTATGGGGTGGCGGAGTGGTTAGCACTGCGGCAGAAAAAAAATGTTCTTACACATTGGTAGTAAATTTGCACCTGATCAAACAAGAAAAATGCAGTTACTTAAGAAATTAAAAGGAAATCCTTGATGTTGGTTTTCCTGTAATGTTTGGTGATTTTAATGCGGTAACTAGTGTCAATGATAGAATCTCTGCTGTTCCTTTTAAATTATCCTGTAAAGAAATGAACAGAAACTACAGAGAAATCCTTTGTCTGATCTTTATAGACAATTAAACCCTCACACTGGTCATTATATTCCATGGGATAATTTAGTTAAAACGAGAATTGATAGGATATACATTTCTTCACAAATTCACCCTTTACACTATAAAACCATTTCCACTGAGCTCTCTGACCATTTCATCGTTTCAGCTTCTGTTCTATGTGGGCCTAAAAATATTAAAGGCTCCTGGAGACTAAATACTCCAGGGTTAAAAAATCAGGATCTGTGGTTTGAATTAAAAAGTTTTGTTAAATCAGATTTTTAGTGTGGGAAACTCTTAACAACAGAATCAAAGATTTTCTTAAATTTAAATGTCAACAATTAAATCAAGAGAAAAATGAACGTTATAATGCATTTAAAGTTTTCTTACGCACAGAGAAAAAGTGACTGATTTGTTGCAGGAAAGAACAGCTTCTTCTAAGTGGTGAACTTTCATTTATCTGTGCTTTCTATTTTATTTTACCTCATTCATTTACATGCTGTTGTGATATGCAACTATTTCATGGAAGTAAATCCTCTAAATATGCATTTTTAATGTGCTGGTCCAGGGGTGTCAAACATATGGCTTGTGGGCCAAAAACAGCCCACCAGGGTGTCCAAAATTTTCTCTGTGAATTCACAGCGTTATTTCTAGTAAATTTTTGACTTTCTAATGATTACAATAGTTTGTGTAAATCTGAGACATTTTTTTCTCTGTCAGATAAAACTTTTTTTGGTTTTAATCCGGGGCTTGCGGGTTTGGGCCACTGCTGAAGGAGGAGGGGCGGCCATGAGAGAAAGACAGACATCCAGGTGGGGGAAATCTTCCAGGGAAAAGATGTCAAATCTGTTTTTCAGCGAGAGAGGAGGCATGGCCATGCCTGGTAAATCCTCAACATTTGCGGTTAGGCCCGACCATGGTCCAGGGCGCACATTGAGACTGAGAAGAACCACCCGGGGCTTTAGGTTTCGCTCCGAGCTGAAGCCAGTGTTTAGTGCTACAGTCTTGGACAGCTGAGATGACCGGAGCAGGGGTGGAGGTGGATGGCGATATGTTAATTTCACCCGTCATCACCTACCGGCGATATGTTAATTTCTCCCAGGTAGGTAGCCGTCTCTGCTAACTGCGAGTCCGTTGCTGGAGGCAATGTCCATCCAGAAATGATTGTGTCCCAATTATTTTCAGCCTCCTGAATCTTATAGAGGTTAGAGAGTCTCAGTTCCAACTCGGAAATCTTCTTAGAGAGGGAAAATGGCGGCGGCGCGCACGAATGCAGCGGCCCCTCTTGGCATCAGCGAGTGTGAGAGTTTTGAGTGTTTTGATCATCCCAGACGTACATTCTGTAAAACTTACAACCGTGAGACCTTATTCAACATCAAGGTACTGCACGCTGCAAGAATCGCGGCGCTCGGTTCATGGAATTCTTCCACAAGCTGTCAGGATGCTGAACAGTTGACCCAGAATCTCTCATACACACTACTGCACCTACAGACATTATGTATATTATTTGTATATTATAGTTTGTTAGTTTTTCCCAAGTATGTCTCAGGGATGTGTGAATGGATGGGGGGTGGGGGTGGGGGTGGGGGTGGGGGGGAGATATGTGTGAGTGTGTCTTATATCATGCTGCTTCTATTTATATGGATGCCGAGAGAAATGCAATTTCATCTCGCCTGCACTACAGTTGTATGTACAGCAATATGACAATAAAGTTGATTTGATTTGATTTGATTTGATTTGAAACACAGCTGTCACAGGTCGGACAGGATGTCTCTGTACATTGCTGCATTCATCTTAACCTCTATCCTGACTAGTCTCCTAGTTCCTGCCACTGAAAACCATCCACACAGCATGATTTTGCCACCACCTTTGGCATGGCTATGAATGGTATCTAGTTTCCTCCAAACATGACGCCTGGCATTCACACCAAAGAGTTCAATCTTTGTCTCATCAGACCAGAGAATTTTGTTTCTCATGGTCTGAGAGTCCTTCAGGTGCCTTTCGGCAAACTCCTGGTGGTCTGCCATATGCCTTTTACTAAGGAGTGACTTCTGTCTGGCCACTCTACCATACAGGCCTGATTGGCAGATTTCTGCAGAGGTGGTTGTTCTTCTGGAAGGTTCTCCTCTCTTCATAGAGCAACACTGGGCCTCTGACAGAGTGACCATCGGGTTCTTGGTCACCTCCCTGACTAAGGCCCTTATCCACCGTTCACTCAGTTTAGATGGCTGGCCAGCTCTAGGAAGAGTCCTGGTGGCTCCAAACTTCTTCAATTTACAGATGATGGTGGCCACTATGCCCATTCGGACCTTCAAAACAGGAGAAAATTTTCTGTACCCTTCCCCAGATTTGTGCCTTGAGACAATCCTGTCTTGGAGGTCTACAAACAATTCCTGTGACTTCATGCTTGGTTTGTGCTCTGACATGCACTGTCAACTGTGGGACCTTATATAGACAGGTGTGTGCCTTTCCAAATCATGTCCAATCAACTGAATTTACCACAGGTGGACTCCAATTAAACTGTAGAAACATCTGAAGGATGATCAGTGGAAACAGAATGGACCTGAGCTCAATTTTGAGCTTCATGGCAAAGGCTGTGAATACTTATGCACATATAATTTCTTTTTTATTTTTAATAAATTTGCAAAAAATCTAAAAAAACCCCAACCTTTTTCACGTTGTCTTTATGAGGTATTGTGTGTAGAATTTTGAGAAAAAAAATGAATTTAATCCCTTTTGGAATAAGGCTGCAACATAACAAAATGTGGAAAATGTGAAGTGCTGTGCATACGTTCCAGATGCACTGTACTGCATATTGAGGTTGAAATGGTGTAGCTTGTAGATTTAGCAAAGGCTGATAGTGTCAGGAGTACCTGTGGTAGTTTGAGCTATACAACTTTTAGACATATCAAATTTATGCTGGAACACTGTGAGACAGGTTGCATCTCTGGCGCCCATACCTCTTCATCATTTGGGCGCTTCGGTAGCTGGAGAGGAATGTGGCTGTGACACCTGTTCACCTGGACGAGCAGCCAGAGAGGCGTGGTGGTGATATCTGGGACATGGACCACTTGTTTGGGGACTTCTCCTGCATATTCCGTGTTTCAAGAACCGGGTGTTTTTCTGTGAGAGAGACGTTTTAGCTCTGTGGCATTCGGCTGGGCCGAGACGAATTGGTGAAGGACGACGCTAGCTGGGACAACACTAGCTGGGACGACGCTAGCTGGGACGATGCTAGCTGCCGAGGGAGCCTTGGTTTCACCTGCGGATTCAGCTGTTAGGTGGTGACGCCAGTTGGTGACCTTCACTAGCCATCACTGGCCATTGGGAGCGCTTCGACCTTGCAGTCGGGTGACATCTATAATTGAGACAGCGGGCCAGCTGGCGGCCTCCACTAGCCATCGGACGTGCTTCGCCTCCTGTATTAGACAACAGGTGAGCCGCCTTTTATCCCAATCAGTCTAGTCAGTATGCCTCCAAAAAGGAATCAGGTAAATGGAGAGGAATTGGAGGAGATCAAACTCTCATTAAATTTCATGACTGAAAAAATATCCAAGATAGCAAAACAACAAACTTTGCTTATTGGCCTTATTAGATTAGATTAGATTAGATTAGATTAGATTAGATTCAACTTTATTGTCATTACACATGTATGAATACAAAGTAACGAAATACAGTTTAGCATCCAATCAGAAGTGCAAAGGACAGCAGTGCAGTATATACAATAATTGACAGTATGTACAATTTAAGCAGATATATACAGTACAGATAGGTCAGTGTAGAAGGTTGGAGTACAGTTATGTGCAATAATGTACAAATAAGTTAGGTGGGCAGTTATGTACAGGTGAGGGTGGTAAGAGGTGGGAATAAATTAGCATAAATTACAGAAGAACAAAGTACAGGTGAAGTGAGGTAAGTAGCAGACAATCTAACTATACAGAGTGGCAATATACAGGAGAACAGTATGTAGATAAATATGTATTGACAATATACAGAGCAGTATGTAGTTAAATATGTGATGCTAATATACAGAAGAGCAGTATGTATCAATATATAATGACAATATGCGAGTATGATATATATGTATACGTATACAGTTTGAGGAAGCGCTGTAAATAAACTATAAGAAGTTAAAAACTATAAGAAGAATATAACGGTGTATGTGCAATAATGTAGAAGAGCTGTGAACAGACTATAAGAAGACTACCACAATATACTGTATATACAGTAACATAAAGAGCTGTGAACAGGCTATAAGAAGAATATAACAATGTACTGTATATACAGTAACGTAAAGAGCTGAACAAACTAAAAGAAGACTATAGCACTGTATGTACAGTAATCTAGGAAAACTGTAACTGACTATAAGAAGACCATGACAATATATATACAGGAGAGTGATCTGGGTGGTATATCTATGGGCGGGGCACGGGGGAGGGGGGGTGTCAAAGGGGAGAAAAGTGGAGGTTCAGCGGGGAATTGAGTTCAATAGCGTGACAGCTGTTGGGAAGAAGCTGTTCCTAAACTTGCTGGTTCTAGTCCGAAGGCTTCTGAAACGTCTTCTGGAGGGGAGGAGCTGGAACAGTCCATGGGCAGGATGGGTGGAGTCCCTAAGAATGCTGCATGCCCGGCGCAGACATCTTTTCCTGTAGACATCCTCTATAGCTGGAAATGGAGTCCCTGTGATGCGTTGGGCGGTTTTCACCACCCGCTGCAGCGCCTTACGGTCAGCGACAGAGCAGCTCCCATACTAGACTGTGACACAGTTGGTCAGGATGCTCTCTATCACGCAGCGGTAGAAGTTGCCCAAGATGTCAGCTGACAGGTGGTTCTTCTTCAGTGTCCTCAAGAAGAAGAGGCGCTGATGGGCCTTCTTAATCAGGCTGGTGGTGTTGACTGACCAGGACAGGTCCTCCGAGATGTGAGTCCCCAGGAATTTGAAGCAGGAGACACATTCAACAGCCATACCGTTGATATGGATGGAATCATGTGTCTCTCCCCTCTCCTTCCTGTAGTCCACTATGAGCTCCTTGGTTTTACTTGTGTTAAGGAGCAGGTTATTGTCAGCGCACCAAGTAGCCAAGTGCTCAACCTCTGCCCTGTAGCCTGACTCATCGTTGTCTCTGATGAGTCCAATCACCGTGGTGTCATCTGCAAACTTTATGATGGAATTGGATCCATACATAGGCCTGCAGTCATGGGTGAAGAGGGAGTAGAGGAATGGGCTGAGCACATAGCCCTGTGGTACACCAGTGTTGAGTGTGATGGTGAAAGAGCGGTTGGGGCCTGACCTAACATGCTGGGGTCTGTTGGTCAGAAAATCCATGATCCAGTTGCAGGTGGAGGTACTGAGGTACTTATGGATCAAGTGTGTGAATTGAAGGCTGAAATCATGGAAAAAGACAAGAAAATTAATTTCTTAGAAAGATGTGTGGATGAATTAGAACAATATACAAGAATGGATGATGTCATAGTGTGCGGTCTGAACACCAGACACCGCTCCTATGCACGTGTGACAGCAGGAGTTGGTAACCAGGATGGGGAGGATGAGACATTGGCAGAATCACACACCCTTGAACAGCAGGTGTTAACTTTTTCAACTCTAAAAACATTGTTGTGGCCAATGAGACTATTTCGGCTTGCCACACATTACCTAGAAAAGACAGTAAAGGAAAAACAGCGATCATCATCAGATTTGTCAGCAGGAAAGCAAAAACTGAACTTCTGCGACAAGCAAAAAAACTGAGAGGAACGGCTGTCTATATAAACGAACATTTAACAAAAAAGAACTCTGAAATAGCTAGACAAGCCAGGGCTCTCAGAAAACAGGGAAAAATACAGTCAACATGAACAAAGAACTGTAAGGTGTGGATAAAACTGCTTGGAACTCCAGAAGAAGCTAAAGTAATAATGATTAGAGAAATGGAGGAATTAGACAAATTTAAACCTAATGCAAGAATAATAGTGCAGTAAGATCATGAGTGGATATTTTGTGTTCTTTTTCCTTTTTTCCTTTTGGTGTACATTGTTGACATAATTTATGATTAATACTTTAACCAATCATCCATCCTCATTTAATAATGAAAGTGTATTAGGGCAAATTGAAGCTGGAATCTTTGTCAATACTGAACAGCAACCACAAGACATTTTAGGAGATATTGACCCAGACAATAACTATTTTAATCATATTAATAATAAGTGTGTTTATTATGATGAACAACAATTAAATGGAATTATGAATTTGGATCAGACATCGACAATAATACATATTAATAGTAGGAGTCTCTATGCAAACTTCGATAGTATTAAGGAGTTTTTAAATCAATTTAACACACCATTTAGGATTACTGCAATAAGTGAAACATGGATTAATGAAGAAAAAGATGTAAATTTTGAACTATATGGATATGAGATGTACACACAAAATAGGAAATGTAAAAGTGGTGGCAGGGTAGCACTGTATGTTGATAGAAAATTAAAAAGTAAAAAAGTGGACAGCATGACATCAACAGTGAATGAAAGTATGGAATGTTTAACAATTGAGATTACGATGGAAAATAGAAAAAACATAATACAGTATTTTGTCATCAAGCGAGGACAGAATGGCTGCAGCAAACACACTGATGGATGCTGAGTCCTGCAGACAGGCTTCAGCTCAGAGCTGCAAACTGTCTTTGTTTCTTCAACACATGAATCTGAATGACAATAAAGTGTAGAGATTTGTAAAGTTACTGCGTAAGAATAAATGAAAACCAGCCTGGACCAATGCAAAGGTCCTCTGCAGATCTCAAGATAAATAAGGGCTTTGGTTCCCCGCTGAAATGATCATTTTACAGGAATTATTCTGGCTTCTAGTCTAAACTTTTATTCTAAATATTTTATAACTTGCTTTTAAAAAGCAGCAACATGTGTGGATGTAAATGACAATGATTTCTATTCAGTGTTCCAAAATCCCTTCAAAGACTGCAGTCCTGATTGTCTCCACCACAGCTGAAGTGTGTCGGGACAATCATCATGTGGTTCTAAAGCAAGAGCAGGAGCAAATCAATTATTCCACCCCGGAAGAACCGGAGAACACCCCAGTATCACCAGAAACCCCATTTGTACAACATCTTACACAACTGAAGAAAATGCATTTGAAGCACAGAAGTTAAGCCTAAGAGCATTTTTTTTATTTTTCAGCTTTTTATTAATTTACTTTTTTCCACTTTGTCAGTTTGAAACTCCTTGTTCTTAAATTTGACTTTTTTTTTCTCATAAATTTGTTACTTTTCTCTTTTAATTCTGCAATGTTTTCCATCTTAAATTTTTTTTGTCGTAAATTTAATCGTTTTCTTCTAAATTCACTACTTTATTCATTGTAAATTTGCAACTTTTTTCATAAATTTACCACTTTTTTCTTATAATTTTGTATATTTTTCCCTCATAAATGTGATTTTATTTTCAAATTCACATTTTTTCCTCATAAATTTGCAACATTTTTGCATAAACTTTCTGCAGTTTTCTTTTAATTTTGCAGTATTTTCTCATCAGTGTTTCTCTCATAAATGTACACCTTTTTCTTCTAGATTCACTCCTTTTTGATTTTAAATATTCAACATTGTTTTCATAAATTTCTTACTTTTTCTGTTAATTCTGCAGTTTTCCTTCATAAATGTGATTTTACTCCTTGTAAATTAACTACTTTTTTCCATCACAAATGTACTTTTCTCCTCTTGTCAATTCCTAATTTTTTTTTCATATAAATTTACTACTTTTCCTTTTAATTCTACAGTTTTTTTCTGTATAAATGTGTGTTGGGGGTTTCTAAAGTTTTTTGGACTTTTCCCTTGTAAACAAATCACTTTTCTCATTGTAAATTAAATTAATTAATCATACGTTTGTTTACATCTGTGAATCACCACCTATTTCACACGCCTGTGAAATCATCTTTAGGACTAATTTTGATGGTCAGAAACAAAAAATAAACTAGACCATCCACCCAGAGGATTTAAAAAAAAAAAATTAAATAATCTTCAAAGAGCTGAAGAGACTCAGACAGACCCAGGGATCAAGCAAAGACTGGTCCAAGACAGAAGGGAACATTTTTATTCCTGCCTATGAAATTACAGTGTATTGTCTGCTCACTCCTGTCATGAAGAAAGACTGATTTCAGACATCTGTGAGGTAGTTTAACGAGCAGACATCAGTCTTCCATAAACGTAACTTTTTTTCATTGCATTTGTCCATGGCTCCATTTTAGTCTTATTACCAGTGACAGCAGCATCATCAACCTCAGCTAAGGTTAATTATGTTCACCTTTATGATCGAGAGAGGAACTTTCACATTTTTAATCAGTGTAGAATTGAGTGAAAGAGTTTAAAGTGAGAATCTGAGCTGTTGCAGAGGAGTGGGTGGCTCTGAAAAGAGCCTTTGGGTGTTGGTGGTGGGATGAGGTGTCCACATTTACTTGGACTTCTCGGTCTTCTTGGGCAGCAGCACAGCCTGGATGTTGGGCAGAACTCCACCCTGAGCGATGGTGACTCCTCCCAGCAGCTTGTTGAGCTCCTCGTCGTTGCGGACAGCCAGCTGCAGGTGACGGGGGATAATCCTGGTCTTCTTGTTGTCTCGGGCAGCGTTTCCAGCCAGCTCCAGGATCTCGGCGGTCAGGTACTCCAGCACGGCCGCCAGGTACACGGGGGCACCGGCACCCACGCGCTCAGCGTAGTTGCCTTTACGCAGCAGCCTGTGGACACGACCCACGGGGAACTGGAGTCCAGCCCTGGAGGATCGGGACTTGGCCTTAGCGCGGGCTTTACCGCCGGTCTTGCCTCTTCCACTCATGGTTTCAGGATCTTCTTCTGGGAGTTTAAACTGACAGAAAAAGTGAGTCCAGCAGCTGCAAGCCTCCTTATATTTGGTGGAGGGCGGGTCACTTCCCAGCAGACCAATCAGAAGCTTGGTGGCCCCCATAAAGGAGGAGCCGCTCAGCGACCAATCAGGAGCCGGAGATCTGACGCAGCGTCACCGTCCCGCAGCTGATGCCACACTTTAAAAGCAGCGTGTCTCCGTGTTTCCATTATGTGGGGGGTGATATCTGGAATTCCAGTGGGGGAAAACTTGGAAGAACTAAAAAAAATGGTTAAAGGAGGAACAGTTGTGGGGATTAGACGCCTACAAGCAGTCAGGAATGGGGAAAAGGTGGATAGCCCATCTGTAATGCTGGAATTTAGAGACAAGACCTTGCCAGAAAAAGTGCTGCTTGGATACTTGAGTTTTCCTGTTAGGGCTTATATCCCCTCTCCTCTCAGGTGTTATAAATGCCAGAGATATGGACATATTGCTAGTGTGTGCAAAGGAAAGCAGAGGTGTGGAAGATGTGGTGGTGAGCACAGTTATGGAGAATGTGGAAGTAACAGCATAATTAAATGCTGTAATTGTGGAGGGAATCACACAGCAGCTTATGGAGGCTGTGTAATGAGAAAACAGGCAGTAGAAATCCAGCAAGCAAGAGTAGAGAAGAAGTTGACATACGCAGAAGCAGCAAGGGTCGTGAATCAACAGGAGAAAGAAGAACACACTGTTAATAACAAGGAAGTAGAACCACCAAATTGCCAGACTAATATCACAACAGATAAGCTTGTTCTTTTTCTAGCCTATGTCATCAACTGCTCGGAGCAGGCCAAGACTAGAACTGAGAAGATAAAGATCATTGTGAAAGCGGCAACAAAATTCTTTAATACCAAGGATCTATCCTGGGAAAAAATCCATACAGAACTGAGTCAAGGAGAGGGAGCTGTAGAGGGGGGCCAACAGGTTAACCCATGACAACCATCCTCCAGTGGAACGCAAGGAGTCTGATTGCAAATGGGCAGGAATTTAAAGGATTTCTCCAGAAACTGACAACAAAACCAGATATTATTTGTGTGCAGGAGACATGGCTTAAACCATCACTAGATTTCACAAATAAGGGATATTCTGGAATACGTAAAGATAGGAAGGATGGGGGAGGTGGGGGTTGTGCAATTTTCGTTAGACAAGGGGTGAAGTATAGGCAACTGATCACAGTACAAGAGCTGGAAGTAATTGTCATCGAGATATGGACTAAAGAGGGCAGTATGAAAATAATCAGTTTCTACAATCCATGTAAGCAACTAGTCAAAAGTGAGTTGGAGACAATTCTCCAGGACTGGAGGGGGAGAGTGGTCTGGTGCGGGGATTTCAATGCGCATAGTACATTATGGGGGAAACAAGATGACACTAGCGGAGAGGTTATAGAAGAGATCATGGAGGACAAGGAGTTAGTGTGTTTGAATGATGGTTCAGGCACTAGGGTGAATTTGGCGAGGGGGACAGAATCTGCTATAGATCTCACCTTGATCTCACAAAGCTTGGCTGGCAGGTGCAGGTGGAGGGTAATAAGGGAAAGCACTATAGGAAGTGATCACTTCCCAATAGTGGTTGATATTGAAGTAGGAAATGATATTGACCAAGAAGGAAGAGACAAGAGGTGGGCATTTGATAAGGCAGATTGGGGAAAATTTTCAATTTTAAGTGAGAGGAAACTGAAGGAAATAAAAGTAAACCAGACAGTGGAAGAGATGAATGCAGGAATCACAACAGCAATCATTAAAGCAGCAAAGGAAACTATCCCAAGAAGAGGTTGGGGAAAAAGGAAAAAACTAGTTCCTTGGTGGACTCCAGAGTGTTCTGAAGCAGTTAAAAATCGGAACAAAGCTTTTAAAGTTTTAAAAAATGTATTGAGTATGGATAACTTGATCAGTTATAAACGGGAGCAGGCTAAAGTGCGGAGAATAATTAAACAGACCAAAAAAGAGTTTTGGAGGAAATACTGTGAATCATTGGGAAGAAGTACCCCCTTGGAGAAGGTATGGGGAACAATTAAAAGGATGTCTGGGATAAGGAGGGAGCTAAAGTATCCAATTATGGAGAATGGGGACAGTTTGATAGTGGACGACAATGAAAAGGCAGAGCATTTAGTTAAAATCTTCAGTAAAATAAGTAGTGCAGAAAATTTGAGCTTTGAGGAAAAAAATGGAAGAGAGCAGACAAAATTAAATAATGCGGAAGCGTTGCAAGCTGAGGGAGAATTTGAGAATGGGCTAAATCGGGAGTTTTCAATGGCTGAATTAAATCATACGTTAAGGAAAATATGTAAGACAACTCCAGGGAAAGATCAAGTGACGTATAAAATGATTAAAAACCTGAGTGAAGCTGGTAAAAAGACATTATTAAAGTTGTACAACAAGGTTTGGGAAGAAGGGATATTGCCTACTTCATGGAAAGAAGCGGTTGTTGTCCCAATACGCAAGCCAGGTAAAAATCCAGGCTTAGGTGAGAGTTACAGACCGATCGCTCTAACATCCCATGTTGGTAAAACTATGGAAAGAATGATTAATAAAAGGTTAACATACTATCTGGAGTCTAGAGAGGCATTAAAAAATTACCAAAGCGGATTTAGAAAAGGGAGAAGTACTACTGATTCTGCTGTCTGTTTGGAACATGAGATTAGGAAGGCCCAAGTGAATAAGGAAAGTGTAGTAGCGGTGTTTTTGGATGTTGAGAAGGCATATGACATGATGTGGAAGGAGGGGCTGATTATCAAACTACATAAGCTAGGCATTAGAGGGAGAATGAAAAGATGGATTAAAAATTTTTTGAGTGACAGAAAAATTTCGGTAAGAATAGGGAAGCAGCATAGCTCAAGCCAAATAATAGAAAATGGAACCCCACAAGGCAGTAGTATTAGTCCCATTTTGTTTTCAGTCATGATCAATGACATTTTTTCTAGAGTTAAGAGTTCTGTTGGTGTCTCTTTGTTTGCAGATGATGGTGCTATGTGGACAAGAGGGAAAAATCTATCATTTATTGTTAAAAAGTTGCAGCAGGCGATTAACGAAATTGAGGCTTGGGCAGTGGAATGGGGATTTAGGTTTTCGGTGGGAAAAACAAAGGCTATGGTCTTCACAAGGAAGAGAACAAACAATCAAGTAAATCTTAAAATATATGATCAAAACATAGAAAGTGTGGAGTGTTTCAAGTATTTGGGAGTGTGGTTTGATAAGGGTTGTTCTTGAAAGATTCACGTTGAGAAAACTGTGGCAAAATCTAAGAAGGTCTTAAATATTATTAGATGTTTGAGGGGAAGAGAATGGGGAGCAAGTAGAGGAGCTTTAAAAACATTATACGCAGCATTAGTTAGGTCAGTGTTTGATTATGGGTGTGTTATATATGGATCAGCTTCAGAAACATTATTGAAAAAATTGGATATAATTCAATACCAAGCTCTGAGGCTATGCTGTGGGGCCATAAAAACTACTCCAGTAACAGCACTCCAGGTGGAGATGGGTGAAATGCCTCTGGAGTTAAGAAGAACTCAAATAGCAGCCACATACTGGGCCAACATCAGAGGATTCAGTGACAGTCACCCAGTGCACAGTGTGCTGAAACCTTGCCAAGAGAAGGAAAAGAGACAAATGAGAAGCTTTGGATGGACAATAAAGAATAAAGTCAGGGAGCTAAGGGTTGCTGATAAAGCAGTATGTCCAACAGTCCCTCTCTCTGCAGAACCACCATGGAGTCTGGAAGAAGTAAAGGTGGATTTTAGACTTTTAACAAATGACATAAGAGGGAGGATAAACAAGAAGGAGGTCAATAACTATTTAGACGGTAGCTATCCTGACTTTATAAAGATTTATACGGATGCATCTAAATCGACAAAAAACATTGTGGGAATAGCATTCATCATTCCAGAATTAGATGTCATGAAGAAGGAAAGGGTTAGTGATGACCTGGCTGTGTATACTGGGGAGCTTCTGGCAATCTGCTTGGCATTGGGCTGGATGGAAGAAGTAAAACCCAGAAAGGTTTTGATAGGGTCTGATTCTAGCAGCGCAATGGAGAGTATTGGGCAAATACATTCAGAGTCAAGACAGGATTTGGTGATGGAAATTGTACATTCAGTAGGGAGAATCTCAAAGGCAGGAGTGAACATCAGATTCATTTGGATCCCGGCGCACATTGGAGTGGAGGGGAATGAACTAGCAGATAAATATGCAAAAAGGGCAACTAGGATGAGTCAAGTTAGTTGGAATGTGAAACATAGCAAAGCAGAGGTCAAGAGTATTATCAAAAGGCAAATTAAAAAGAAGTGGCAGGAAGAGTGGGACAAAGGAAGTAAAGGACGAAGCCTGTATGGCATACAAAAGAAAGTAGGGGGAGCTAGAGAAGGACAAAGGAGCAGAAAGGAGGAGGACATCATATCCAGGTTAAGATTAGGTCACACAGGGCTGAATAGTACATTAGTTATCATGGAAAAACACCGAAATGGAAAATGTGATTATTGTGGAAATGATGAAACAGTTGAACATGTATTTAAGCACTGTCCAAAGTATGAAGTTGCACGGTTAGCATTGGTGGACAGTCTATACAGGAACAAAACCCAGCTCAGTATAAAAGACATTTTGCAGAGAAGTTCTGGGGATGCGGTCTATAAGGCAGTTTTTAGGTTTATGAGGGCAACAGGACTAATTTCAAGGATATAGGAGAGTAATGCCATTCTGAATCACACTCCATTCCAGAAGTTGGCGGTAATGCACCTACAAGCTGTTTGCCAACCGCCATAAAACATCATAAGAAGAAGAAGAAGAAGAAGTTTCCATTATGTGGAAGCGTTAGCAGTTAAAAAAAGGAACAAAGCTTTTAAAGTTTAAAAAAAAAAAATGTATTGAGTATGGATAACTTGATCAGTTATAAACGGGAGCACGCTAAAGTGCGGAGAATAATTAAACAGACCAAAAAAGAGTTTTGGAGGAAATACTGTGAATCATTGGGAAGAAGTACCCCCTTGGAGAAGGTATGGGGAACAATTAAAAGGATGTCTGGGATAAGGAGGGAGCTAAAGTATCCAATTATGGAGAACGGGGACAGTTTGATAGTGGATGACAATGAAAAGGCAGAGCATTTAGTCAAAATTTTCAGTAAAATAAGTAGTGCAGATAATTTGAGCTTTGAGGAAAAAAATGGAAGAGAGCAGACAAAATTAAATAATGCGGAAGCGTTGCAAGCTGAGGGAGAATTTGAGAATGGGCTAAATCGGGAGTTTTCAATGGCTGAATTAAATCATACATTAAGGAAAATATGTAAGACAACTCCAGGGAAAGACCAAGTGACGTATAAAATGATTAAAAACCTGAGTGACGCTGGTAAAAAGACATTATTAAAGTTGTACAACAAGGTTTGGGAAGAAGGGATATTGCCTACTTCATGGAAAGAAGCGGTTGTTATCCCACTATGCAAGCCAGGTAAAAATCCAGGTTTAGGTGAGAGTTACAGACCGATCGCTCTAACATCCCATGTTGGTAAAACTATGGAAAGAATGATTAATAAAAGGTTAACATACTATCTGGAGTCTAGAGAGGCATTAAAAAATTACCAAAGCGGATTTAGAAAAGGGAGAAGTACTTCTGATTCTGCTGTCTGTTTGGAACATGAGATTAGGAAGGCCCAAGTGAATAAGGAAAGTGTGGTAGCGGTGTTTTTGGATGTTGAGAAGGCATATGACATGATGTGGAAGGAGGGGCTGATTATCAAACTACATAAGCTAGGCATTAGAGGGAGAATGAAAAGATGGATTAAAAATTTTTTGAGTGACAGGAAAATTTCGGTAAGAATAGGGAAGCAGTATAGCTCAAGCCAAATGATAGAAAATGGAACCACACAAGGCAGTAGTATTAGTCCCATTTTGTTTTCAGTCATGATCAATGACATTTTTTCTAGAGTTAAGAGTTCTGTTGGTGTCTCTTTGTTTGCAGATGATGGTGCTATTTTTTTTTTTTTTTGTTACTTATTTGTACCCGTAGGTAGACTTGGTTTGCAGTCTGGTGACAAGCCATCGGCTGCTGGTCGCTGCGTGCGCGAGCGCCCTAAACCTACATGTTTTTGGTGTGCGGGAGGAAACCGGAGAAATCCCGGAGTAAACCCGCGCAACACGGGGAGAACATGCAAACTCCACACAGCTTACTGTTGGTCGGGGGCTGGGATCGAACCCACGATCTCATGATCCCCACGATCCCCCGGCCGAGGGTAAAACTGTGCTGCCACAGTGCTAAACCACTGCGCCACCGTGCACCCAATGCCGGTGCATGTGGACAAGAGGGAAAAATCTATCATTTATTGTTAAAAAGTTGCAGCAGGCGATTAATGAAATTGAGGCTTGAGCAGTGGAATGGGGATTTAGGTTTTCGGTGGGAAAAACAAAGGCTGTGGTCTTCACAAGGAAGAGAACAAACAATCAAGTAAATCTTAAAATATATGATCAAAACAGAAACTGTGCAGTGTTTCAAGTATTTGGGAGTGTGGTTTGATAAGGGTTGTTCTTGGAAGAGTCACGTTGAGAAAATTGTGGCAAAATCTAAGAAGGTCTTAAATATTATTAGATGTTTGAGGGGAAGAGAATGGGGAGCAAGTAGAGGAGCTTTAAAAACACTATATGCAGCATCAGTTAGGTCAGTGTTTGATTACGGGTGTGTTATATATGGATCAGCTTCAGAAACATTATTGAAAAAATTGGATATAATTCAATACCAAGCTCTGAGGCTATGCTGTGGGGCCATAAAAACTACTCCAGTAACAGCACTCCAGGTGGAGATGGGTGAAATGCCTCTGGAGTTAAGAAGAACCCAAATAGCAGCCACATACTGGGCCAACATCAGAGGATTCAGTGACAGTCACCCAGTGCACAGTGTGCTGAAACCTTGCCAAGAGAAGGAAAAGAGGCAAATGAGAAGCTTTGGATGGACAATAAAGAATAAAGTCAGGGAGCTAAGGGTTGCTGATAAAGCAGTATGTCCAACAGTCCCTCTTTCTGCAGAACCACTATGGAGTCTGGAAGAAGTAAAGGTGAATTTTAGACTTTTAACAAATGACATAAGAGGGAGGATAAACAAGAAGGAGGTCAATAACTATTTAGACGGTAGCTATCCTGACTTTATAAAGATTTATACGGATGCATCTAAATCGACAGAAAACATTGTGGGAATAGCATTCATCATTCCAGAATTAGATGTCATGAAGAAGGAAAGGGTTAGTGATGACCTGGCTGTGTATACTGGGGAGCTTCTGGCAATCTGCTTGGCATTGGGCTGGGTGGAAGAAAACCCAGAAAGGTTTTGATAGGGTCTGACTCTAGCAGTGCAATGGAGAGTATTGGGCAAATGCATTCAGAGTCAAGACAGGATTTGGTGATGGAAATTGTACATTCAGTAGGGAGAATCTCAAAGGCAGGAGTGAACATCAGATTCATTTGGATCCCGGCGCACATTGGAGTGGAGGGGAATTTGCTAGCAGATACAGTGGGGAAAAAAGTTTTTAGTCAACCACCAATTGTGCAAGTTCTCCCACTTAAAAGATGAGAAAGGTCTCCAATTTTCATCACAGGTATACCTCAACTATGAGAGACAAAATGAGAAAAAAAAATCCAGAAAATCACACTGAAGGATTTTTAATGAATTAATTGGTAAATTCCTCAGTAAAATAAGTATTTGGTCACCTACAAACAAGCAAGATTTCTGGCTCTCACAGACCTGTAACTTCTTCTTTAAGAGGCTCCTCTGTCCTCCACTCGTTACCTGTATTAATGGCACCTGTTTGAACTCGTTATCAGTATAAAGGACACCTGTCCACAACCTCAAACAGTCAGACTCCAAACTCCACCATGGCCAAGACCAAAGAGCTGTCAAAGGACACCAGAAACAAAATTGTAGACCTGCACCAGGCTGGGAAGATTGAATCTGCAATAGGTAAGCAGCTTGGTGTGAAGAAATCAACTGTGGGAGCAATTATTAGAAAATGGAAGACATACAAGATCACTGATAATCCCCCTCGATCTGGGGCTCCACGCAAGATTTCACCCCGTGGGGTCAAAATGATCACGAGAACAGTGAGCAAAGATCCCAGAACCACACGGGGGAACCTAGTGAATGACCTGCAGAGAGCTGGGACCAAAGTAACAAAGGCCACCATCAGTAACACACTACGCCGCCAGGGACTCAAATCCTGCAGTGCCAGACGTGTCCCCCTACTTAAGCCAGTACATATCCAGGCCCGTCTGAAGTTTGCTAGAGAGCATTTGGATGATCCAGAAGAGGATTTGGAGAATGTCATATGGTCAGATGAAACCAAAATAGAACTTTATTGTAAAAACTCAACTTGTCGTGTTTGGAGGAGAAAGAACACCATACCTACTGTGAAGTATTGGGGTGGAAACATCATGCTTTGGGGCTGTTTTTCTGCAAAGGGACCAGGACGACTGATCTGTGTAAAGGAAAGAATGAATGGGGCCATGTATCGTGAGATTTTGAGTGAAAACCTCCTTCCATCAGCAAGGGCATTGAAGATGAAACGTGGCTGGGTCTTTCAGCATGACAATGATCCCAAACACACCGTCCGGGCAAGGAAGGAATGGCTTCGTAAGAAGCATTTCAAGGTCCTGGAGTGGCCTAGCCAGTCTCCAGATCTTAACCCCATAGAAAATCTTTGGAGGGAGTTGAAAGTCCGTGTTGCCCAGCGACAGCCCCAAAACATCACTGCTCTAGAGGACATCTGCATGGAGGAATGGGCCAAAATACCAGCAACAGTGTGTGAAAACCTTGTGAAGACTTACAGAAAACATTTGACCTCTGTCATTGCCAACAAAGGGTATATAACAAAGTACTGAGATGAACTTTTGTTATTGACCAAATACTTATTTTACCGAGGAATTTACCAATTAATTCATTAAAAATCCTTCAATGTGATTTTCTGGATTTTTTTTTTCTCATTTTGCCTCTCATAGTTGAGGTATACCTATGATGAAAATTGGAGACCTCTCTCATCTTTTAAGTGGGAGAACTTGCACAATTGGTGGCTGACTAAATACTTTTTTGCCCCACTGTAAATATGCAAAAAGGGCAACTAGGATGAGTCAAGTTAGTTGCAATGTGAAACATAGCAAAGCAGAGGTCAAGAGTATTATCAAAAGGCAAATTAAAAAGAAGTGGCAGGAAGAATGGGACAAAGGAAGTAAAGGACGAAGCCTGGATGGCATACAAAAGAAAGTAGGGGGAGCTAGAGAAGGACAAAGGAGCAGAAAGGAGGAGGACATCATATCCAGGTTAAGATTAGGTCACCCAGGGCTGAACAGTACATTAGTTATCATGGAAAAACACCGAAATGGAAAATGTGATTATTGTGGAAATGATGAAACAGTTGAACATGTATTTAAGCACTGTCCAAAGTATGAGTTTGCACGGTTAGCATTGGTGGACAGCCTATACAGGAACAGAACCCAGCTCAGTATGAAAGACATTTTGCAGAGAAGTTCAGGGGATGTGGTCTATAAGGCAGTTTTTAGGTTTATGAGGGCAACAGGACTAATTTCAAGGATATAGGAGAGTAATGCCATTCTGAATCACACTCCATTCCAGAAGTTGGCGGTAATGCACCTACAAGCTGTTTGCCAACCACCATAAAAAACCATAAAAGAAGAATGTGGAAGCGTTGCAAGATGAGGCAGAATTTGAGAATGGGCTAAATCGGGAGTTTTCAATGGCTGAATTAAACCATACGTTAAGGAAAGTCTGTAAGACAACTCCAGGAAAAGACCAAGTGACGTATAAAATGATTAAAAGCTTGAGTGACGCTGGTAAAAAGATATTATTAAAGTTGTACAGCAAGGTTTGGGAAGAAGGGATTGTCGTGTTATTAAAACACTGCGTGAGTCCAACTGTAGTTTTTAACGTCACTTTTTTATTGAACCATGTCAACCTCGCTGCTAGTCTGTCACTCTCCCGCCAGTCGCCCCCCTGACGTCATTACTGCGCGACTTTGTAGTTCTTTTCCAAATAACTCAATTTCACCACATCTCCCCTTTCTAGTATCAGAAACTGTGATACTATCGGCTTGTGATCGGCTGCAAGCTCCCATCTCTCCAGGATCTGTACATCTCCAGGACCCGGAGGCGTGCTGGCCGGATCATAGCCGATCCCTCACACCCTGGTCACGTACTGTTTGCCCCCCTCCCCTCTGGTAGAAGACTTCGGTCCATCCAGACTAAAACCTCCCGTCACATGAACAGCTTCTTCCCCTCTGCCATTAGACTGCTGAACACTAAGTGACTCTCGTGCACCATGTACAGCAGCTCAACCAGACTCATGTCAATCATCACTGTTTTCTTCCTGCATTACCGACTGCACTATATAGTTCTCCACAGTATCTGCTGCTGGCTAATATATATTTTAACTGTTGACCAGTATCACTTAATCTTATCCTACACTTTATTACATGTATAGTTTATTTCTCTTATCTTATCATGTTTAATGTTGCAGCATTGTACCGAGACAAATTCCTAGTTTGTGTACTACATGAACAATGGCAATAAACCTGATTCTGATTCTGATTCTGATTCTGATTCAATGGGTAGACTGCCATTGATTCAACAGACCTTAGAGGATTATTCTGCCTCTGTGGCTGGAAGATCTGGTCCTATCTAATACCATTCACACACACAACAGACACACTGCAGTTTACCCTTAGCACTGAACAATATGTGCAAAATCAAGTACAATACTTCCATCCTAAACCCTGTACTGTTCTGTCCACACTCTAAACTCTGAACTTGAACATTTACATAGAAAAGAGTGCAAAATCAGAAAAATAGTGCAATACATTTACAACCTTTGTTTCACTATTATTTTCAAACATTCAATCTTCATAATTGTTTATAAGTCCAACTGGGTTGGTTTTACAACTGCTCTCCCAGACCTGGTTCTAGGAGTAGGAGTAGATGGTGGTTCAGGAACATTCTGCTGTGATGATGTTGCTGCAGGTTGTTCTGCTGAAGGTTGTTCTGGAACACCTTCTGGGAACTGCTCAGCTGCAGCACTGTTGCTCTGCTCCGATGAGGAGTTCCAGGGGATGAGATGACGACAATTTCACCTGATGGTCCCCTCCACCAGATAAGAGCGCAGTGTGGTGTGATTTCCGATGACAGCACCTGCTGCTCCTTGATCGGTGACCCACACGTCCTGTCCTGGAGTGAGTCTATTGAGATGCTTTGCACGGTGTCTCAGGTTGTAGCGTTGTGCATCCTTTGTTTTCCTCTTCCCTTCGTTTAGCATAACAGCATTTCTATCCGGAAGAGCAGGACTTAACAACGCAGGAAGAATAGGCACAGTTGTACGAAGCCTCCTTCCCATGAGCAGTTGAGCTGGGCTATACCCATCTTGGACAGGGGTAGCCCTGTAGGCCAGTAAAGCAAGATAGGGGTCATCTGACTTCTTCAAAAGCCCCTTCACTGTCTGCACTGCACGTTCAGCTTCAACATTGCCCTGGGGATATTTTGGGCTGCTGGTTACATGCTGGAACCCGTACAACTTTGCAAATGCTGCAAAAGCTGCTCCGGAGAATTGTGGCCCATTGTCTGTCACCAGGGTCTCACAGATTCCATGACGTGCAAAGATTGACTTAAGGTGGTGGATCACATCATTAGATCTTGTGGGAGTTAGCAGGGCAATCTTCACATATCTTGACATGTAGTCCACTACTAGCAGGTAGGTTTTGCTCCCTAACATGAACAAGTCTGCTCCCAACTTCTGCCATGGTCTGTCTGGGTATGGTGTCGGCAACAGTGGCTCCCTGTGGTTCTGTCTCTCCTAACAGCATGCTCTGCAGTTCAGAACCAACTCATTCAGCTGCTGACTCAACCCCGGCCACCATACTGACTGTCGTGCCCATTCTCTACACTTAACCACACCCTGGTGTCCTTCGTGCAGCTTAGCGAGAACATCATTTCTCATGGTTGAGGGTATGACAAGCCTATCTCCCTTTAGCAGTAGACCATCCTGGACAGTAAGGAATGCCCTGTCAGTCCAATATAGCTTGAGTGCAGGTTCATTTATGCCATGAGCTAGCCAGCCTTCTGCACACAGCTGCATCACTCAAGCACACACATTGTCCCTCTGCAGCTGCTCTCTCAGCTCCTCCAGATAGGCAGTGCTTGCAGGTAGGTTCTCCATCACCATATCCACGTAGATATTTGTGTCCTCGAACAGCTCTTTGTCAGCTGGTGTCCCTTTTCTTGTGACAGGCACTCGCGACAATGTATCAGCTGTCCACAGGCACTTCCCTGGCACATGAGATATGGAGTAGGAATAGCGCATAAGACGCATTCGAAAACGTTGGATCCGAGGGGGTAGAGCGTCCAGTGCTTGAGACCCCAGGAGACTCAGGAGAGGCTTGTGATCTGTCTCCAACTGGAAGTGTTTTCCAATGAGGAAGTTGCTGAGCCTCTCACAAGCCCAGGTCAGGCTCAAAGCCTCCTTTTCCACTTGTGCATATCTCTGCTCGGGGGGTGTGAGAGACCGCGACATGAAGGCTACTGGTCTTCACTCCTCACCCCAGTTTTGTAGCAGGACTCCTCCAAGTCCGTAAGACGACGCGTCTGCCGTAACTTTGCATTCTCTGTTAGGATCATATACGGCTAGCACCGGAGACGATGTCAGGGCATCCTTTAAGCCCTGGAAGGATTTAGCCTGGTCAGCGCCCCACACCCAGCAGTTCTTCTTCGAAAGGAGATCTCTGAGGGCTTTATCCCTCTCAGCTAGCTGCGGGATAAACTTGCCTAGCTGGTTTACCATTCCAAGGAAAGATCTTAGTTCACTCACTGTTTTTGGCTCAGGCATTTCCCTCACAGCCTCCGTCTTGCTCGGGTCTGGACTGATGCCGCTGGTGGAGATCACGTGGCCTAGGAAGGTCACCTCAGACTTTGACAGATCACACTTGCCAATGTTAAGTGTGATACCTGCCTTCTGAATCTTTCTTAGCATGGTATGCAGGCGAACATCATGCTCCTCTTGCGTATGACCCCACACCAGCACGTCGTCAATGTGACAAACCACGCCTTTGAGCCCTTCTGTGACCTCTGTCACCATTCTGTTCTGAAAGTGTTCAGGGGCGGACGCAATGCCAAAAGGTAGCCGTTTGAAATAATAGCGTCCAAAGGGTGTGATGAACGTTGTCAGTTTCGCTGAATCTTCTGTCAATGGGATTTGCCAAAATCCCATATTTGCATCCAGTTTACTAAATATTTTGGCTCCAGCCAGTCTCCCAAGTGTTTCCTCTACTGATGGTAGAATGAACTTCTCTCTACACACGGACTCATTGAGGTTAGTGAGGTCGACACATATTCGCACAGGATCCATCTTGTTCTTTCTGGGCACTACCACGATGCCAGCACACCAGTCTGTAGGCTCCTCAATTCTGCATATCACCCCGAGGCTTTCCATGTGGGACAGCTCTTGCTTGACTTTGTCCATTAGTGGCAATGGGATCCTCCTTGGTGTCTTGAGTGAAAATGGTTTGGCACCTAGTTTGAGCTTGATGGCATATGCCTGGCGCACCTCACCTAGTCTGCTGAATAGTTTTGGATAGTTCTCCTTTAATATCTCTGTAGTGACACTGTCAAGGCGTGCAACAAGCCCTAGTCTGCAGCTCACAGACCTCCCTAGCAGGGCAGTGTGCACACAATGGACAACATACACCTCCTCCATCTCCTCTTTCCCACCAATTCTCAGCAACAGCTTGGCAACGCCCACAACATCAAGTGGCCTCCTCCCCAGTCCCAGGAGCGGCTTAGGTGCTTTGTGGAGCGCAGGTGGGTTTTCTCTGAATATTTTCTGGAACACATCATGTGGCAAAACTGTGACATCGGCAACCGTGTCAATTTTGAACGTCACGCTGCTGTCATGAATGTCAATGTTGACCATCCAAGGATCACCGTCTGTTGTAACACTGCCGAGGAAGATGGCATCCTCATCCTCTTCCACCTCAAGTACAGATTTTAAGGTCTTGCACACACGTTTATAGTGACCCTTTCTCCCACAAGCATGACAGTTCACTTCATTTGCAGGACGATCCCGTTTTGAATGTGATGGAGAGCTGCCACATTTATGACATTTTGACTGTGCCCCCTTTTCCTTGCTATTTTGAATACTGTGCGGTTTGAGAGCACGCTGAGGTTTGTTTTGAGCAGGCTTTTTTTTTTTTTTTTTTGTTACTTATTTGTACCCGTAGGTAGATTTGGTTTGCAGTCTGGTGACAAGCCACCGGCTGCTGGTCGCTGCGTGCGCGAGCGCCCTAAACCTACATGTTTTTGGTATGCGGGAGGAAACCGGAGAAATCCCGGAGTAAACCCACGCAACACGGGGAGAACATGCAAACTCCACACAGCTCACTGTTGGTCGGGGGCTGGGATCGAACCCACGACCTCATGATCCCCACGATCCCCCGGCCGAGGGTAAAACTGTGCTGTCACAGTGCTAAACCACTGCGCCACCGTGCAGCCCAGGCTTGCTAGTTCCCTTGAACACTCTATCAACAGACATTGCCTCACTTGCCTGAGTTCTGGTGTCCCGTCTCAGAGAAGCTTGCTGCTTTTTCACCTCCTCACTTTGCCGTGCCATCCTGATTGCTTTCTCCAAAGTCAGCTCTGCATCTATGTAGCTGCATGCGTTCAGACAGCCTCTTGTCTAATGGCTCTTTTCCATAGTCACAGTTCTTTTTTACTTGTTTCGATTCTCCACTACTTCTTTCTCCCTGGGTTGTTGACCCATTACAACCCTGTAAAGCCGCGTAAACTCAGTAGTGGGCGGGATTGAGGCGGCCCCATACTCTGCTGACGTCATCTCCGGCGACCGACGTCTTCACAACAAAGAAAATGGCGGATTACGAGCGGAGGATTTCCATGTTGGTTCTTCTCTGGCTTTTGAACACAATGAATGTTTTTAAGCGGAGAAGAGATTTTTACAGGAGAAGACGACGTGCATTGAGAGAACACACGTTGGAGCTGTACCAGAGACTCGTTGTTGCCATTGGGGAATATGAAGCAGAGAGCTTAATTACCCAGCATATCAGGCACATCAAGCACACGAGGAAAAAGTTTTTGGTAATTTAATGCTTTCTATTGTCATTTTATCGTCATGTCATTGTTGTGTACAGCATTTTGATGTCGCCAGGTTATCAATATTAATATGTATGCTGTGTGTGTGTTCTAGTTGGCTGCGTTGTTGCAAAATCAACGCTGCAGACCATGGACCTGGGCAGTAAACCGTAGCTCGCAGTGGTGGGAGAATGTTGTCCCCAGCTTCTCAAGCACACAGTGGTTGCAGAACTTCCTTATAATTTATATGAAGAACTTATATGTAGATACTTGTTATATTTCCAATTAATCATAGCCCTATTTTACGTACAAAATAATTTAAATTACTTTAAAAAAAGCCAATTCAACTGTAGTAAAATTCTTGTTTTTGTGTATCATTTTCCCATTGATAGTTCTTTTTAAGGGATATGTGTTCAGGGATGGGAAATTACACGCTAAAACACCGTAGAAAATGACTGCAGAAAAATGCAGCAGCTGAACAACTCCTTTTTGGTTTGATTGAATTGCCAATTGACCTTGGAATTATATGTGGAAACTTGTTATATTTCCAGTTAATCCTAGCCCACTTTTACTTACAAAATAACTTTAAAAATTTTAAAGAAAGGCAATCCAACTGTAGCACCATTTTGCATGTTGAGTGTCATTTGAGTATCATTTTCCCATCTCTTGATATTTATAAGGCATATGTGTTCAGGGATGGGTAATTACACGTCAAAACACCTTAAAAAAATGACTACAACCAACTCACTTTTGGTTTCCACTAGAAAGAATAACATACATACTGAAATCAAAGGAAATGTGTTTGAGAATATATGGAGACCTTTCATTGATTATGTAAATTAAGTAAACGTAACTTCTGAAGAAGGTGAATGATATGTGTGGACCTTGCAAATTCCAAGCTGGTGAATGTATACTATGTATTCTAATGTAATAGATTACCTAAACAGAGAAACATTGTTGACTTGTTTTTGTTAATGGTTTCTGTTCTTTAACCTTTTTTTTGTCATTTTATTGTTTAGTTTTTAAATTACTTTTGTTAGTGTCTGACTGTGTGTGCTGTTTGTAAAAAAAAAAAAAAAGGTTCAATAAAAATATTGTGGGAAAAAAAATTGCTCTGATCTGCGTGAAAATCCTGGACTGTTGAGACATCATGGACGTACCTGCTTCAGCTGCACTGAGTCTGCGATGTTGTCATAGCAAAAAATGATCAGCTGACACAACTCGATCGCCAGGTTAATAACTATATTAGCCACAAAATGTATATTCAAAAGTAAACATTACTGAGTTCGGTATAATAAGATGTATTTGACAGTTATGATGCATTTTAGACCAAAACAAACTTGATCTAGCATTAAAAGCAATTAAAATAATGCAGTCACAAGGTTACATGGAAAATGCTTGATTTACTCGATACATATACTGTAGAAATATATATTCTCTGCATCAACAATGTACTATACATGCATTCATGTAGTATTGCACTGACAAACCTCTGAAGTTTTTGCAGATGTCTCTTTTTTTATATGTGAAGGTTACCACCATGTGACATAAATGTCTTAAAAATGAGTCATTATTTTCAAGGTCACCCATTAATGGTTTGTACTATTGACTCTTTTCCCACCAGTGTATTAAAAGACAAAAATAGAAATCATGATGCTAACACATAAGTCACTAAATTGTTTATTACAATCAGCAGCAAATTCCAGATTATTCAGAATGTGCAAAACTCAAACTGTCAGACTGGGTCACTCAGCAGCTGGGATGTGCAGCTCACACTGGTCTCAGATCAGCAGATCTTAGGCCTGCATCTCTGTAAATAGTGACGCAAGGTCCAGTTTGGGGTGGATCGATCGTTTCCCTCTTGCCTAGACAAAAGACAGAAATGTGTGGAGGTTAAACAAATGAAGTTTAAAACATATTTGGGAAACACACTTGTTACTAAAAGCCAGTGGTGGAATGTGAATGAATGAATCTTTATTTCGGATAGATTTAAAGAAAATACAATAATATAACAAAGGGGAAAAAAAATCTAATAAGGTCGAATTAAACAATAACTCCTCTGATTATACAGTTCAACATAGGTTATCTGAAATGGGTGATGGCTGAAGATGCAGCTTATATTGCCCACCCATATTCCATCCAAGAATTCAAAAGAAAAACCAAACAGCAGCGATTCCGATTCCAATGTGCCAATAAAGTACTTCGTTGTTGTATTTAACCACAATTTTCATATAGCTGCACTGATGTAAAGTCGATTTTACAAGGGCTGGGTTGCATTTAAAGTCATCTGCTTTTACTGTGGCCTCAGCAATCAGAATGAATTAATACATTCAGTGGAATGGAATCTAGTACTTTAACTGAAGGTGTGCATCACAGATTATGGAGTCGCTCAGTCAAAATATGGAGTTTTTATCAATAAAAGTTTGTCTGGAATGTAAAAGTGTCTCTTCTTGCACTGGCTTCAAGTGTGGGTGGTGTTTTGTACTTGCATTGCTAAAATATAAAAGGAAGCACTACAATGGGTCTCAAATATTTGTAATGTGTCCTGTTACTGCATGACTTTATTGATGATAGAGTATAAACTACACATATAAACTAAACTATATTGATGACTGAACAACTGCCATTCCCCAAAAGATACAGTTATGAACATAACTCACAAAGGATCACACAAGTGATCTGACAAATACATTAACAAGTGGTTTATTTTACAGTTGATGCGCCAGTCTTTTTCAGTTATTCTGTAATTAATACTCACACAATCAAATAAATCTCAGTTCAGTCCCTTTTACATTAAGTGGAAATTGTGCTAATTTGGTTTTGACACTTACCTATAAAAGCAAAGGATTTCAGTACTTTCTACAGTGGCGACGTCCGTTGTTGAGCGGCTGATTCCCTCCTGCCTAGACGAACGACAGAAATGGATGGTGTTTAGTTTTTTCAAGCAAGTTCAACACTTATACAGGCACATCTCAAAAATTAGAATATCATGAAAAAGTTCAATATTTTTGTCACTCATTTCAGAAAGTGAAACCCATATATAGATTCATTACAGGGACAGTGATATATTGAAAGTGTTTATTTTAATATTGATGATTATGGCTACAGCCCATATTAACCAACACCTCATCGGCCCACATTTCTATTTAAAAACTATTTTTTAAAGTTTATGTAATATTCTAATTTTTTGCCAAATGGAATTTGGGGTTTTCAGGGGCTTTTTTTTTTTTTTTTTTTTTTTTCTCTCGGCGCCACACCAGTAGGCTGCCTTTTGCAACAGCGGCTCGATTCCGAGTCTTTTTCCCTTCCTCTCTCTTTTGATCCGTCTTTTTTTTTCACCCCACTTATATCACGGACACACAGATCGTCCTAAATGTCTCCTGAGCCGGTGGACGGAGCCACTGTTTATAGCAGGATACGATACAGCAGAGAACAGCTGCTAGCATTCAACCGCCACCCGGTCCCATTGGAAAAACTCGACATACCGAGAGAACTGAGGCGAAAACGCCGCGGCTGCCGGGCTGGAGTAAGGCGGAGGACAAAAAATATAAGGTACAGACCCTCCCTTCCATCTGTTGTCATGGGAAATGTACGGTCGATACTGGGAAAGTTAGATGAGCTAGCGGCTATCTCCCGTTATGATAGCACATACCGGGAGTGCTCTCTCCTTTTGTTTACTGAGACGTGGATAACTGAACTAGCAGCAGATGCTAACATTGAGCTGGAGGGTTTTCACATGATACGAGCTGACCGAACACCAGACAGTGGCAAGGCTAGGGGCGGTGGAGTGATAATGTATGTTAACAACAACTGGTGCAGACCGGGACATATCACTGTTAAACAACGACACTGCAGCAAAGACATTGAGTTGCTAGCTGTTAGCATGAGGCCTACATATCTCCCGAGAGAACACTCACACGTGATCTGCATTGTTGTTTATGCAAATCCGACGGCGAACGCTGGGACAGCACGTGACGTCATCCATTCAGTAACCAGCAGGCTGCAGACAGAACACCCAGATGCTCTTCTCCTCATCTCAGGCGATTTCAACCATGTTTCACTGTCTCCCATTCTACCCACGTTCACCCAGTATGTCACATGCCACACTAGAGACAATAAAACACTGGATTTATTCTACGCAAACACTAAGGAGGCGTACACCTCATCACAACTCCCCCCACTCGGGAGATCGGATCACAACTTGGTTCATCTCCGGCCGGTGTACAAACCCCTAGTGCACAGACAACCTCCGGCCATGCACACTGTGGAGTTATGGTCTGAGGAGACAATGGACACTCTAAAGGGCTGTTTTGAAGCCACCGCCTGGAAGCAGCTCTGCGATCCACATGGTGAGGACATCGATGGCCTCATTCACACCTTCACGGGCTACCTCAGCTTCTGTGTGGACAAATCCGTTCCCACCAAGACCATACGGCGTCACTCAAACAACAAACCCTGGATCAACCCTGAGATAAAAACACTTCTGAGAGAGAAGAAGAGGATCTTCAGGTCAGGGAACAGGGAGATGCTGAAGTCCGTACAGAGGGAGCTGAGGAGAAAGATCAGAGAAGGCAAGGACAGCTTCAGGAAGAAGATGGAGGACAAGCTGCAACAGAGCGACATCAGCGGGGTCTGGAGAAACCTCAAAACCATCTCGGGGCTCCAGAATACCTCCCCCCAGGCCACAGGGGGCAGGGAGTGGGCGAACAACCTGAATCTGTTTTTCAATAGATTTGACCAACCGCCCTCCCCCCTGACTGCACAACAACCACTGCTGCCTCTAAAGAAATCAAGTCCTGCTGCCCACTCCCCACTCCACCAACACCCCCCCACTCCCAACACACAGCCCCCCATCCTGACCCTGACCAGGACCCAGGTGAGGACGGAGCTGAGGAAGATCAAGGCGAGGAAGGCGCCGGGACCGGACGGCATCAGCGCAAAGCTCCTCAAGTCCTGTGCAGACCAGCTGTGTGGGATTGTGACGTATATCTTCAACATGAGCCTGAAACTGGGGAGGGTACCACAGCTGTGGAAAACATCTTGTGTGGTACCTGTACCAAAAACTTCCCACCCCAAAGACCTGAACAGCTACAGACCGGTGGCCTTGACGTCCCACTTGATGAAGACCCTGGAGAGACTGCTCCTTGCTCATCTCCGCCCCGTGGTGGAACCAGCGATGGATCCACTCCAGTTCGCCTACCAGCATGGCATTGGGGTGGAGGATGCGGTGATCTTCCTCCTTCACCGTTCTCTGTCCCACCTGGAGAAGCCCGGGAATATGGTGAGGATCATGTTCTTTGACTTCTCCAGTGCTTTCAACACCATCCAACCGATGATCCTGAAGGACAAGCTGCTGCGCGCAGGGGTGGACCAGCACCTGTCATCATGGATCCTGGACTACCTCACGAACCGGCCTCAGTTTGTGAGAACCCGGGACTGTGTGTCCGACACGATCATCAGTAGCACGGGGGCCCCCCAGGGAACGGTGCTGGCTCCCTTCCTGTTCACTCTTTATACTGCGGACTTCTCACACAACACAACACACTGCCATCTACAGAAGTTCTCTGATGACTCTGCGATCGTTGGCCTCATCTCCAATGGAGATGAAGCTGAGTACAGAGGGCTTATCCAGGACTTCGTGGACTGGTGCCATCGGAACTGCCTCCAGATCAACGCGAGGAAAACTAAGGAGCTGGTGGTGGACTGCCGCAGGCATGGGCAGCCCCTCACAGTACCAGTAAATATACAGGGAACAGACATCGAGATGGTGACATCCTATAAGTACCTGGGTATTCATCTGAACAATAAACTAGACTGGTCACACAATACTGATGCACTCTACAAGAAGGGACAGCGCAGGCTGTTCCTGCTGAGGAGACTCAGGTCTTTTGGTGTACAAGGGGCGCTGCTGAAGTCATTCTATGACACGGTGGTGGCATCAGCCATCACTTTTGGAGTGGTCTGCTGGGGCAGTGGCATTACTGCAGCCGATAGGAAGAGACTGAACAAACTGATTAAGAAAGCTAGCTCTGTCCTGGGGCAGCGCCTTGATCCGATGGAGGAGATAGGGGAGAGAAGGACGGTGGCTAAACTGTCATCTCTGCTGGAGTCCGAGTTCCACCCTATGCAGGACATACTGAATGCACTGAGGAGCTCATTTAGCAGCAGACTACATCATCCCAGGTGCACAACCGAGAGGTTTCGTAGGTCCTTCCTACCAACGGCTGTCAGACTGTACAACCTAAGCAGGGCTGCTCACAGAGATAGCAAAAAGACGTAACAAACTAATAGTTTTTTGAATGCAAAAGATGCAATAGACTTACACAATGGTCCCCTCTGGCATACAACTAGGAACATACCGGTCGCTATGGAGGGTGAGAATATGTATGGGCACATAATCATACCATGTAGGATAACTAAGTAGACGGTTATGCTGTTTCATTCCATCTAGCAACAATGCTCTGCACTGTGTGTGTTTATATATTTACATATTTATTCCATCTAGCTACAATGCTCAGCACTGGGTGTGTTTATATATTTATATATCTACATATTATTCCATCTAGCTACATTGCTCCGCACTGTGTGTGTTTATATACTTGCATATTTATTCCACCTAGCTGCAATGCTCCGTACTGTGGGTGTTTATATATTTACATATTTATTCCATCTAGCTACAATGCTCTGCACTGTGTGTTCATATATTCATATATTTATTCCATCCAGCTACAATGCTCTGCACTGTGTGTCTGTGTGTGTGTGTATATATATATATTTTATAGTAATACGTACATATGTATATTAGCTGCTCTTGCTTGCTTGTTTTTTTCTTGCCTTCTGATTGTTGCTCTGAGTGTTGCTATCCCTGTGCTGTTGCAATCCTGGAATTTCCCCGTTGTGGGACTAATAAAGGCTTATCTTATCTTATCTTATCTTATAAGCCATAATCACCCAAATTAAAATAAATAAATGCTTGAAATATATCATGGTCTGTGTAATGAATGATATAATATATGGATTTCTCTTTCTGACGCTTTAGAAAATTATATGAATGACTTTATAAATCACTGGTTTGAAAAAGCTCTTTTATATTGTTGAGATTTCGGCTCCTGTGATCTCACCAGTATCCACTATAAACAGGGAAGCTAACCCCTGGCATGTGGAAACACATTCTAGCATTAAATTGCACACAATTTAATGCAAAACAAAAACCAGGACTATAACCAGGATTGATATATTTCATCGTATTGCTCTTACAAGCAAATGTTTAGGAGAAAACAAGCGTGAATCAACAGTGGGTATTATCTAGCTACTAGCCAAAACGAGTTAGCCAGCAAAAAACGGCATTAAATTGCACACAATTTAATGCGCAGCACCAAGTGCAATACAAAACAAAAACCAGGACTATAACCAGGATTGATATATTTCATCTTTTGTTCTCACAAGCGAATATTTAGGAGAAAACAAGCGCGAAACAACAGTTGGTATTATCTAGCTACTAGCCAAAATTCGTTAGCTACAACGAGTTAGCCAGCACAGAACGCGGCTGTATGGCTCAAAAGTGAGCTTACCACCAACAGGATAAATAAGCAAACAGATGCACAATATTACAAATCACTCACCATGGATGGTTCTCTCAACTTCGTATTCAGCTTGTCAGTAGTACGGTTCTATTCTGCGCAGTCATCTGTAGGGTCCGGATCACTCTTCTGACTGTGGATCTGCCAGCAAGCAGAGAAAACCCCGCACCTCTTCGTTGGACCACCGTGTAGATTTCCGCAAAACCTAACCTACAACGCTGTCTCTATTAATATCATATTCACTCCGTGACCGATTACAAATGGCGGTCGTGCAGCTTCAACAGAAAACTGAAAACGGACACTCTCTCTGTGACGTTACGCGCTGACCAATCAGCGGCTAGCAGTCGATTGACGAAAAATCACACCTCGCTTTTTCTCGCTTGTCCCCTGCCCCTAAACTGGCACGAAAATCGTATTGGTTAAAGCGTGTAGGGTACTGTGGAAAGAGCGAGAAACTGAGTAAAGTAAAAGTAAGTAAAGCTAAGGTGATACTTGTGGAAAAGTGCCATAACAGACCGACGATGAGTCTGTCCCAAAGTAGCTCATCATGCAGCACACCGTAATTGCAATGTTCAGCCAGCGCATATAGTGCAGTGGCAAAAGAATCTACTGTCTCACTTTCTCGCTGTTTTCGCAGGTTGAATTTGGCACGCCTGGTTCCAAGGTTGTCATAGCCAGGAGCGGCACTGGGGTTAAGCTCCCAGTGGTCATAAAATGCTCCTTATGGCGTGTGTCTTGAAAAGCCTCTGACAACTAAGTCCAACTCCTAGCCTGCCCGTGTGGTTTAGTCTCTAAGCCTGGCGGAACTGCTTTTACTAATAGGAGAAAGGGCGAGGGCGGATCTCTGGCGCCTTAAAACCAGATGCTTCGGGTAGATGGTGGCTCGTCAACCTGGGAAGGTAGCCCATCTAGGGGAAGGTAAACCCTGATTTCAAACCTCTGCTGCCTTGCGGCACACCCGGTCACGGGAAAGGCTTCGGGAGTCAACCCTGAGGGAAAATCTGGAGTCGGAGCCCCTAAGGCAGTTCTCTGTTGTGCTCAACATTGTTCTGGCAGCTCCTGCGACGGCGCTGGTGCCAAACTGTAGCAGCCCTGCTGTTCCTTTGGATTCATCAGTGACGTGGAGAGGGGGGACATGCTGCATGGGCAACATCTTGTCCTCCATATCGTCCTGCCCAGGCTTGAATCCTACCAACGCCCAACGCTGGAAGGTAGAACACCGGATCACTGGAGAGGACACTTCAGCTTTGCCTTTGGTGTAGACAAAACATGGGGAATGACAGTTACTGGTTATAAGCCACCGCTCAATTGGCGTAGAGCGCGGCACCAGGGGTTGTTCCCGATGGTGGGAGGGATCATTGGATCTCACTGGACAGCTACCGCCCGCCTCAAGCTGGGGAGCCCCCAGCCAATAAGGTGTTGTCCCGCCACAGCTTGCTTTCCTCATTGGGTGCATGGGGATGAGGAGAAGTCTGAACAGCAGGCTGAGAACCTTCGCACCAGGCAAGACAAAAAAACAAAAGAGACCAACTCTAAAACTGGGAACTTGGAACGTCCGCACTATGATGACAGGACTCGCTGCTAACCTCAAGGACATCACCAGGAAGACTGCCATCATCAATAATGAGCTGAAGAGACTGGGAGTGGATATCGCCACTCTCCAGGAAACACGAGTGGATGACGCAGGCACACTGAGAGAGAAGGACTACACGTTCTACTGGCAGGGAAAGGGCAGTGACGAACACAGGGAACACGGAGTGGGCTTCGCAGTGAAGAACACCTTGCTGAAGATGGTGGAACCAGGCAGCAATGGCTCTGCACGACTCCTCACCCTCCGCCTCAACACCACTGAAGGCCCAGTAACCCTCTTCAGTGTGTATGCCCCAACACTGACAGCCACACCAGAGGCAAAAGACGAGTTCTACGAGAATCTCGCAACAACTGTCAGGATCATCCCCAACTCTGAACAACTCATTTTCCTTGGAGACTTGACAGAGTGAGTGCTGACCGTGACTCCTGGCCCTCCTGTCTTGGACCATTTGGCGTGGGCAGAATGAACGACAACGGACAGCGGCTGCTCGAGTTCTGCACATATCACGATCTGTGCATCACAAACTCGTTCTTCAAGACCAAGCCCCAACACAAGGTTTCCTGGCGACATCCGCGCTCAAAGCACTGGCACCAGCTGGACTTGATCCTGACCAGGCGTACCTCACTGAAGAACGTGCTAATCACCCGTTCGTTCCAGAGTGCAGATTGCGACACAGACCATTCATTGGTGTGTTGCAAGGTCAAGCTGCAGCTGAAGAAATTCCACCACGCCAGACAGCCTGGAAAGGCACGGATTGACACCAGCAAGATGGCCCAACCAGAACTTGTTGAGCAGTTTGCCTCCACCTTTGAGAAGGAACTCGGTGTACCACAAGAAGGAGAATCTGCAAAGCAGAAGTGGGAAGAGCTGCGAAACACCATCCACCGCACAGCCTTGGCTACCTTTGGGAGGAAGACCTCGAAGTCACAGGACTGGTTTGATGCCAAGTTGACCGAGATGACCCCCGTCATTGAAGCCAAGCGCTCAGCACTTGCTGAGTACAAGAAGTACCCAAACGAGAAGAATCTCCAGATTCTCAGGGCTGCGAGAAGCAAAGTTCAGCAGACTGCTCGGCGCTGTGCCAACGAGTACTGGACTCAGCTCAGCCAAGGCATTCAAACCGCTGCCATAACAGGGAACATCCGTGGTATGTACGATGGCATCAAGAAAGCACTTGGTCCGACTCAGAGCAAGACGGCCCCCCTCAAATCCTCCACTGGGGAGATGATCACAGAAAAGAACAAGCAGATGGAGAGATGGGTGGAACACTACTCCGACCTCTACTCCAGACAGAACACCGTGACACCGTCAGACCTTGATGCCATCGACTGCCTGCCATCCATGGACGAACTTGATGCCGAGCCAACCATCGACAAACTCAGCAAGGCCATTGATAGCTTGGCTGCTGGCAAGGCACCCAGCAATGACGGCATACCCTCTGACCTGATCAAGCACTGCAAGACCGCCCTACTGCTGCCATTGCATGACGTCCTCTGCCAGTGCTGGAAAGAAGGTGCCGTACCATAGGACATGAGGGACACCAAGATCATCACCCTCTACAAAAACAAAGGGGAGAGAAGCGACTGCAACAACTACAGGGGCATCTCCCTCCTCAGCGTTGTTGGCAAAGTCTACGCACGAGTTGTTCTCGTTCGTCTACAGAAGCTTGCCGAACGTGTCTACCCCGAGTCTCAGTGTGGCTTCCGCGTTGAGCGATCGACGGTAGACATGATATTCTCCATCCGCCAACTCCAGGAGAAATGCAGAGAACAGAACATGCCCCTGTACATCGCCTTCATCGACCTCATCAAAGCATTCGATCCGGTCAGCAGAGAGGGCCTTTTCAAGATCCTGCCAAAGATAGGATGCCCACCAAAGTTGCAAAGCCTCATTGAATCGTTTCACACCAACATGCAGGGGATGGTGCAGCACGACGGCACCGTCTCAGAGCCATTCAACATACACAGCGGAGTGAAACAGGGCTGTGTACTTGCGCCAACCCTCTTTGGGATTTTCTTTGCTATGCTCCTGAGGCATGCCTTCAGCACAGCAACAGAGGGAATCTACCTGCACACAAGATCTGACGGCAGGCTTTTCAACCTCGCCCGCCTGAAAGCCAGAACCAAAGTACGCGAGGCTCTAATCAGAGACATGCTGTTCGCAGACGACGCTGCAGTCGCAACCAACACACAGCAGGAGCTTCAGACCCCGATGGACCGCTTCTCCCAGACATGCAAGGACTTCGGGCTTACCATCAGCCTGAAGAAGACTAACATCTTGGCGCACGGCACGGAAGCACCACCAACCATCACCATCGACGACTACGAGCTGGAGGTCGTGAATCAGTTCACGTACCTGGGGTCCACGATCAGCAACAACCTCTCCCTTGATACAGAGATCGATAAGAGGATTGGAAAATCAGCCTTCACACTTGCTCGCCTCACCACACGAGTGTGGGAGAATCCCAAACTCTCTTTCAAGACGAAGATGGCAGTGTACAATGCCTGCGTCATCAGCACACTGCTCTATGGGAGTGAGACGTGGACAACATACGCCCGGCAGGAAAAGAGACTGAACTCCTTCCACTTGCGCTGCATTCGCCACATCCTGGACATATCCTGGCAGGACAAAGTGCCCAACACAGAAGTTCTGTCCTGCGCCAGCCTTCCCCCTATGTTCACTCTACTCAGGCAGCGCAGGCTCCGCTGGCTAGGCCACGTTCACCGTATGGAGGATGGCAGAATCCCCAAAGACGTCCTCTACGGATAACTGGCGACTGCAAGAGAGACATGAAGGCCCTGGAGATCAACACAGAGCGCTGGGAGGACCTTGCAACTGACCGCTCCAAATGGAGAAGCACCCTGACCAGACAGCTCAAGACGGGTGAAGAGAGACTGACTGCTGCAGCAGATGAAAAAAGGACCCACAGGAAGAACCGCCACAGACCCAGCAGCACGGAGACCACCCACAAGTGCGACCTGTGTGACAGGGACTGCCATTCGCGCATCGGCCTGTTCAGCCACAGGCAGTGCTGTTCCAGCAGAGTAGACGTTTAGGATTCTCTTCCATGGTCATCATAGACCGACGGAGGCCGACGAATTTGGCACGGTCATAAATTACATTCTTTTTAACCACAAAGAAGCCTTGAAAGCCGTCACGCACCGCTTCATACGAGCTGCGCTGAGCATCAGTCAGAGCCAGCCCACGTAAAACATCATCCGCCTCGTCTCCCATGCAATATATCAGAGTATTAACTTGATTCTCTTCAGAGCTTGCATTCAGATTACTTGCCAGGCAAAATCTGTCGAATCTCCGGATCCATTTGGCCCACTCCTGTGGCTTAGAAAAGTCGAAGGGCTCCAGCAGGCTGGATGTTAAACATAGCGCACGGACCCGCTGCCACAGCGGCTCCCGGAGCGGTTGCTATCCCTCCATTTGCGCCTCTGTCTTCACTCATCGTGTCCGCAAACTCCCCTCTCTTCCTCCGCGGTGTACAAATGATCCATTCTCTTTCCGGGCTTACCTCTCTAGGTTAACTACAGGACTTCTGACACCATGTCGTGTTATTAAAACACTGCGTGAGTCAAACTGTAGTTTTTAACGTCACTTTTTTATTGAACCATGTCAACCTCGTTGCTAGTCTGTCACTCTCCCACCAGTCGCCCCCTTGACGTCATTCCCCCGCGACTTTGTAGTTCTTTTCCAAATAACTCAATTACACCACAATGTCGAGGGGCAGGCCCCGTCCCAGGGATTGGAGCCTTCACCCCGACATAGTTCACCAAATTTGGGCCAAATTCAGCAGAGCGAAGGCGGATTTGTTTGCGACTCACGACAACGCACAGTGCGATCTGTGGTTTTCTCTGAGTCCCCGAGACAGCCCCCCTCTCTAGGAGTGGATGCGTTTGCGCATCAGCTGTGGCCCAAGATGCTTCTTTCCGCTTTTCCTCCAGTTCCCCTCATCTCCAGGCTGCTGAGGAGAGTACAGCAGGAGCAACTGTCAGTCCTCCTCATAGCGCCAGAACGCACGGGCACGCCATGGTTTCCTCATCTTCTGCAGATGCTGTTGGCACAGCCGTGGCAGCTCCCATGGCGCGGGGACGCTCTCTCCCAGGCAGGAGAAGCGATCAGGAACTACCCAGTAATCTCTCAAAGTCTGTGGGTTTGGCCGCTGAGCGGGAACGCCTGGAGATGTTAGGATTTCCTCAGGATGTGGTGAGCACGATCCAGGGCGCGAGAGCGGCTTCTACCACTGCCTCTTGTTCAGCCAAGTGGTCTGCTTTTCAGCACTGGGGTCTAGAAAAAGGTCTAGACCTCTCTGCATATCCTTTGACCAGCGTCCTCTCTTTTCTGCAGCTTTTGCTGAACAGAAATTTGGCGTTCAGCACCATAAAAGCTTATGCCGCCGCTATTTCATCGTGTCATGAAGGGTTCGGTGAGAGAACTCTTCTCAGCCACCTTTTATTAAAACGTTTTTTAAAGGTGCGCGTAGACGCAGATCCGCGTCTCGTTCTCTCGCTCCTCAGTGGGATTTAGTGCTGGTCTTGCGCGCACTTGTTACCTCACCATTTGAGCTGCTGCAGGAGGTCACTCTGAGGTTTTTATCCCTAAAAACTGCTCTCCTGTCCGCCCTAACGTCTGCTAAGAGAGTGGGTGATCTTTCTGTCCTCTCTGTGTCTCCGTCTTGTCTTAGGATTCAGGGTGATTGTAGTTCGGCTGTACTGCGGCCTAATCCAGCCTTCAGGCCCAAATGCATCATTAGCTCTTTTAAATCAAGGGTGATTACATTAAACTGTTTTTTGGGGTTTTTTTACCAGCCAAGCCACGTCTCATTTTCTTTGTCCAGTGCGCGCTCTGTCTTGTTTTGTGACGCGCACAGCTGATTTGGTTGTTGTCAGCGTGTCTTTGTTCATTACAGAGGACAGTCACGGGACAGCCTCTCTCTGCACAGCGTTGGTCTCATTGGCTGTGGGAGGCAATTTCCCAAGTTTATTCTTCCTCCAGCTCAAAACCCCCAGAAGGGATTAAAGCTCATTCTACCAGAGGAATTGAAGTCTCTGCTGCTTTGCACGGAGGAACGTTGGTAGTAGACATTGCACAGCTGCTTTTTGGTCTTCTCCAAGTGCTTTTATCCAGTTTTACCTGCGTGGTGTTTCTGATGTGACTTTATCGCACACAGCGTTAAATTGTCTGTCTGACTAGTCCGTGGATCTGCGGCTCTTCTCCGCAGCAGCTCTGATCCACAGTGCTTAAAACAGTCATTCTGCAGCTATAGTCATGGAGCGGCTTACATTTCTCTCTGTGATTATTGTAAACGCTGTATGATTATTTTTTGTGAATAGTCTCTGGACTGTTATGTACCGCACATTTCTCAATCACAGATGTTTAATTCTGTGAATGAAGAGAACGCTGCGGGAGCTTCCACGGTTCTGAACTTCCGTGGTTTTTAAGCCTTCACATTATATTCCTGAGTTTGTTTTTCTCGCTGCAGATTCAGCGCTGGTCTTGGAGCTCCATCCTTTAGACCAGATAGATAGATGGATAGATGGATAGATGGATAGATAGATAGATAGACTTTATTGATCCCAAACTGGAAAATTACAGTATAACAGCAGCATGACAGTAGACAACCAAACGACGGAAACACACGCATGACAGACAAAGGGATTACCCATGGAAAGTCAAAACTAACACGACTATACAACCTATATACATCATAGCTTGATATATGATGACCCGTATAAACACATGAATCATCCCGTTGCACAATGAAGGACTATCAGGACCAGAGTGAAATGTGAGGTACCAGTTAGACTGTAAGGTGCAGTGTGGCAGCATAGTTATGACCAGAATACAACATCATAGTGAGTTATTGTACAGTGACCTGGCGTGTGGCAGGAAAGATTTCCTGTACCTGGCCATTCGACAGCAAAGCTGTAGAAGTCTACTGGAGAAAGTGCTCCGCTGTCCGTCCAGTGTGTGGTGGAGGGGGTGATCAGGATTGTCCATGATGGATTGCAGTTTATTTAGTGTTCTCCTCTCCACCACTGTTTCAAAAGTCTCCGGTCTGAGACTAATTACAGAGCCAGCCCTCTTGACAATCTTGTCAAGTCTGTTGGTGTCACTGGCTCTGATACTGCTACCACAACAGACAGCAGCAAAGAAGATGGCGCTGGTGACAGTGGTCTGGTAGAAAAGCTCCAGCATCCTGCTGCACACGTTGAAGGATCTCAGCTTCCTCGGAAGTAGAGTCTGCTCATCCCCTTCTTGTAAACGGTAAATGGTATTCACTTATATAGCACTTTTATTCTCATCTCTTGATGACCAAAGCACTTTACAGATCCTGCTATCCACCCATTCACACACACATTCACACACTGATGGCGGCATGCTACCTAACATGCCGCTTCCAGACCCACCAGGAGCAATTAGGGGTGAAGTGTCTTGCCCAGGGACACAACGGCAGGATATCTGAGGAGAGCAGGATTCGAACCGCCAACCATGTGGTTATTGGACGACCTGCTCTACCTCCTGAGCCACTGCTGCCCCCTTCTTGTGCGCAGCATCGGTGTTGGATCTCCAGTCCAACCCGTTGCTGATCCTGACACCCAGGTATTTGTAGTCCTCAACCACCCCCACATCCTCCCCCCTAATCTGAAATGGCTGAGAAGGCGTCTTCCTCTTGCTGAAGTCAATCACCATCTCTCTGGTCTTGTTGACATTCAGCCTCAGGTGATTCTGCTCTGTCCACTCCACAAATCTTTCTACCAGTGCCCTGGACTCCCCCTCCTCTCCCCCTCTTATACACCCCACAACAGCTGAGTTGTCAGAGAATTTCTGCAGGTGGCATGACTCTGTGTTGTACTGAAAGTCAGTGGTGTATAAGGTGAAGAGAAAAGGAGAGAGTACAGTCCCCTGTGGAGCTCCCGTATCACTAGCCACCACGCCAGATAAGACACTGCCCAGCCGGACAAACTGTAGCCTGCCTGTCAGATAGTCAGTAATCCAGGAGATCACAGAGCTGTCAACCCCCATCACCCGCAGCTTGTCACCTAGCAGCAGTGGCTGGATGGTGTTAAAGGCACAGGAGAAATCAAAAAAAGTGATTCTTACAGTATCTCCTCCACCATCCAGGTGCAGATGGGCCCATTGCAACAGGTAGATGACAGCATCTTCAACTCCTAAATGGGGCTGATATGCAAACTGCAGAGGGTCCAGCCACGTCTTCACCTGCGGCCTCAGGTGGGGTAAGACCAGTCTCTCCAGGACCTTCATCACATGAGATGTGAGGGCAACTGGTCGATAGTTGTTCAGGTCTGATGGAGATGACTTCTTGGGGACAAGAACCAGGCAGGATGTCTTCCACAGCACCGGTACTCTCTCCAGACTAAGGCTCAGGTTGTACAGGTGTTTCAGTACCAAAGCTAGCTGGTAGGCACAGGTCCTCAAGATCCTGGCGGAGATGCCATCAGAGCCTGCAGCTTTCCACTGATGGAGTCTCTCCAGCTGTTTCTTAACCTGGTCTGCAGTCACCATGATGTGAGGGAGGGTCCTGGTGTCCCCCGAGGAGGAAGGGGGAGATGTTCTAAACAGGAGGGTGGGTGGGGAGGGGTGTGTGGGGGTCTGGTTGTGTTGCTGGGGTGACAGACCGTGAGTTGAACCTATTAAAAAACAGATTCAGTTCATCAGCTCTCTCCTGGCTCCCAGATGGCTGCCTGACTCTCCCTTTGCACCCAGTTATTTGTTTCATTCCCTTCCACACATCTTTAGCATTGTTTTTCCTGAGTTTATCCTCCAACTTCCTCCTATAATTGTCCTTGCACCTCCTCAGCATCTCTCTCAGCTCATGCTGCACTCCCCCCAGCTTCTCTTCATCTCCAGCCCTAAAAGCTCTCTTCTTTTTGTTCAGAAGTGCTTTCAGGTCTCTCGTGACCCATAGTCTGTTGTTGGAGAAGCAGTGTACAGTCTGAGCTGGCATGGTCGTGTCTTCACACAATCCTAATGTATTCTGTGATGCAGTCACTCATATTGTCTATGTCCACCCCATGTGGTTCAAAGAGTACGTCCCAGTCTGTCATCTCAAAGCAGTCCTGTAGTGCATCAGCAGCCTCCTGTGTCCACCTCCTCACAGTCCATGTATAAGCAGGTTGCCTTTGCACAAGGGGAACGTACTTGGGTGTTAACATGACCATGTAGTGATCCGATTTGCCAATGGGGGGTAGAGCTGTTGCACTATATGCATCTCTGACATTGGCATACAGTAAATACAGTGTTTTGTTTTCTCTGGTGGGACAGTCAACAAATTGGTGAAGGTTTGGTAATGTTTTTCCCACTGAGACATGATTAAAATCACCCATGATGGCCATAAATGCGTCTGGGTGCTTCTCCAGTAATGTGGCCTCAGTGCAGCTGATGACATCACAGGCCACTGCTGTGTCAGCTGACAGAGGGACGTAGATGATAATTAAGGCATACTTTATTTCTCGCGGCATATAATAAGGTTGCATACTCACAGCCAGCAGTTCAATGTCCAGGCTGCAGCACTTCTCCTTCACATAAATATGTTCAGGATTACACCACCGTTCATTAACAAGAAATGCCAGCCCTCCTCCCCTCTTTTTCCTGCTGCTTATCACGTCTCTGTCCCCCCGTATAGTCTTGAAGCCAGGTATCACTACGTTAACATCCGGGATCTGAGTGTAACCATGTCTCTGTGAAACACATGATACTCCACTCACAATACTCCTTTTGCGTCTTGACCAGCGCTATACGCTCATCTGTTTTATTTCCGAGCGATCGCACGTTCCCGGTGATGACCATTGGTACAGCCCGCTTATGCTACCACCTCCTCCTCCTCCTTCTCACCTTAGCTCCAGCCCGTCGCCTGCGGCATCTCCTCTTTACCTCATCCGGGATGAGGGGCTTCGCTCCAGGAAGCAGTGCTGGCCTCCTCAGCGCAATCAGCTGTTCGTGTGTGTAAACAATGTGTCTGCCCCCACCTCTGTTGATCTCCATTGCCCGAGGAAGAGAAAAATCTAGAGAAAGACTGGGCTAAAATAGAAAAAAGTTGGTCCAGTCTTAATCCGAGTCATCCTACCAAGCCCTGGTTAATAAGAGACACACTGTATACAGGAATAAGCAGATAAAAACACAAAGACACAAGAGAGTTGCTGCTGGTACGGCCGCCCTGCTTCCGGCGCCATTAAAAAAAAAAAAAAAAAAAAAAATCCCCATGTCTCTAAGTTTTCATGTTACATTTCATTGCATCTGAGTTTATCTCACACTGCAGTTTATTAAGCATAGTGAGATGGGCTAAATGGTTTGGAAAGCCCTTTGGTTCAGGATGCACATAAACACACATGCGTGTGTTCGTGTAGTTCATGTGCAGACATGAAATGTCTATTCAGCTTTGTCGAGATGACTCCCCAGCCTTGGAGCTGATGCACATCATGGTCTGAGGGTGGTTCATAGCTGTGGTTGGATTGTTCTGAGTTTTCAGGGTGTCGTTGATGGTTCTACTATGGACCCAGTGAGGCATTGACTACATCCTGCTTCACCTTATCCCAATAGCGATAGCTTAAAGAGCAAGCCAATACGAAGTACAACACTGGTTACGTATTGTAACCCCAGTTTCTACGAGTATTGGCACAGCTCTTTAAGCCCTGGTCTTCACTGGTTGCTAAAATGGCTGAGGAAAAGGCTGTTTATTTAGTGAACCGTTACTCCGGTCTGGCCACTATTTATAATGTCAGTGTGGACCGGAGTGAGGCCAACCACTAGGTGGGCGTGGACTAAAGGTGCGTTCACACCAAACACGAACAGGTGAATTTTCCGCACGGTACGATTACATTATAGTTTCGTGTAAACACACCAACAGACATGAAAAGTGAGATGCAGACAGGCGAAGTTGTCTTTAAAACTAATGCAGCTGTGTTCAACCTGCTGTGGAAATTCCCAAAATAACGTCATGTTTAGGTTTACATTATCTGACTGGGGGCTCACCTGAAAATGTCGTCTCAAGGCTCCAAAACTCCAAAACAGATGATGGGTGTTTATGTTGCTAGCTTTCTAGCTTGCTAGCTTGCTAGGACGTCCGTGGCTGGAAACTGTGGGTAAATAACTGCAAAATCCCAATTCAGCTGAAGAGTTCCTGGTCCTCCTGTCTCCCAGTGAGTGAGTTTCATTTTCTAACTAGTTTACTCTGCAATGGTGACAGCAGAATCTCAAAGCTAGCAGCTAGCTAGCTAGCTAGCGGATGCGAACACGCGACGATGCAAATTCGTGCATACTTGCGTCTTCCCATTCACTTTGTATGGATTCAAGACACCCGTTCGCGTTTGGTGTGAACATAACTCAAAAATCTTCAGTGCTGTGCATGCGCCCGATGGATAAACCCAGTAGCAATAGCTTAAAGAGTTGCACCAATGGGCGCAGTCGGGCATCCGGGCATTTGGCCTACTTCCGGTTAGCAACCCACATGGCAACGCCATACTAGGTGAAAACAATTCAGTGGCGACCTATTCCCAGGCAGCTGCCGTGACCCAGTCAAGCTTGTCCAGCCCGTCGTAGTGCATTATATTCAGCTCATCACGTCCTATATCAGGTAATTGAGTGATATTGTGTTAGTTTAATTAGTTGCCACTTGATGGATCACGTTTTGAAAATGCTAGCCGCCGACACAAGCCTCTCTGTATTGTAAACAGAGACGGACATTTCGTCTATGGAAATGCATGACTGATTCCCTTTTCACTCAACAATACAGACCTCTCTATGTGCAGTCAGCCTGACTAATTTAACTGTAGACTGTAGTAAATAGTGCAACAAAGGGGCTGGCCATTAATGAAAGAGGTGACAAATACGGTATCGCCGCATTTTAATACGGGGAAAATGCAATTTTAGCAAATACGGCCGTATTGCCATTTCTGTACGCCAAAAAGAAAACTATACGGGAAAAGAGAACACTTCGTGTGACTCCCACAGCGAGCTGGCAGAAGCGCTCAGCGTGAGCAATTACTGATCGTTATAGAAGCGCCTCGCACCTTCTGCGGCTCTGGAACAGAGAGGAATCCCGGCGCCAGTAATGCTGCGCCTGATATGTGTGACTAATGCAAATGTATATGCTTTCCTGCTGTCTACTGTGGTGCTAATGTGCCATGCATGCATTAGCCGGGTATGTAAGTTGACTGTCTGCATGAAGCACCCTTTTAAACTTCACTCGTGTCCGCCTGCACTTATTTCGATCCAACACAAGCGCACCTAAGCAGTGTTTAGCATCAGTGAACATTTTCTTGTTTAATTATTTCTTTTAAGAATTACTCCTGTGCTGCCCTGATATTTAATGGATTGGTCATGTTACCCATAGGGGCCTTTCCTTAAAAACATTCAAAACATGTAAGAGGGTTAATCATGTTATTATGGGTCGAAGCAAATATGCTTACCAGGGGTGTCGATCAAGTAGCTGTACACGTCCGGCCACTGCACAGCTGGCCACCTGGTCGGGTCATTAACCCATTTTCCGGCTGGTAGTTTGTATGGGCAATCTGTCAGTCCACTTGCTGTCAGCTTCTCCTGATAACGTAGCCTGGCTGACTCATCAAGCTTTTCTACGTAGTCACATGTCATGAGAAAAAGTAAAAAAAACTGCACTCGACAATGCTTGGTAACGGGTTGTTTTCACCTAGTTAAGATGGCGGCGATGTGTTACTAACCGGAAGTGACGTAGCCCCGACTGCGCCCATACTCGTAGAAACTGAGGGTTACAATACATAACCAACATTTTAAAGGGCCTATATCATGCAAAATCGACTTTTTTGAGCTTTTAAGCATGTTGTAATGTTAATTCCTCACCAAAAACACCCCCAAAGTGGTATTTTCCTCCATTCACACATCTCTGAGTATTCCTCCTCAACCCTGCTCTCTGAGCTGCTGCTCCGCCCTGTCCCTGATAATGATCGGGTCCCCACGTTCATACGTATGAACATGAGTGAGCCGCCCACTCCAGGAAGTGCCTGTGCTGCCAGCACCGCCCCCAGGCTAACGCACATACCCACTTTCTCTGCACCGCTAACGGAGCGGTGATCGGCAAAACTCTTTCACTTTAGCATTGACGCTGCGAAGAAGTAGTTCCTCTCGCACCTAATCTGCTCAGTGACAACAACTGTTTGCTTTTTACGTAAGACAGTGTCTTCTAAGTGGCATAAATGTGTCTTTGGCTGTGAGAAATTTAGGAACCCAGCGACATGCTGCAGCAGCCGGCTCAGGGGTTACGTCATGAAATGGGCGGCAGCCACAAGAAGGAGATGCGGAGCCTCAGCGATCGAGGCATCTTACTTCCGGGTTGGAAAAGTAGCTCGCGAAAATAACTCATATTTCATAAGAAATTCATTCTCCAGTGTACCAAAGGTAATATACTATCACATACATGCATATAGTTTACTCTGAAAGGCTTAAAATAGCATGAAATAGGCCCTTTAAGTTGACTGAAGATTGATTTTACTTTAAAAATACTTTGGGGCGGCAGTGGCTCAGGAGGTAGAGCAGGTTGTCCAATAACCAGATAGTTTGTGGTTCGAATCCTGCTCTCCCCACATATCCTGCTGTTGTGTCCCTGGGCAAGACATTTTACCCCCAATTGCTCCTGGTGGGTCTGGCCAGCTATGCCGCCGTGAGTGGGTAGATAGCAGGATCTGTAAAGCGCTTTGGTCATCTAGAGATGAGAATAAAAGCGCTATATAAGTGAATACCATTTAATCAAAGGGTGACACTTTAAGTAGAAACAAGGAGTGTAATGCTCTTAAAGTAGAGTGGATGGCTCTAAAGCCTGGTTTATGCAGCCGCATCACGTCGACACCATTGCTGGTGGTGTTATGCCGAGAACTACTCGCTTGTCAAGAATTGCATCCCATCGTCACGGACACGCGGGACTGTGTGCTAGAACGCTCGGGAACGCGTGCGACTGCGTGCGACGATGCCCATCTAAGGGAGAGATGCTGTAATACCACAAACTCTAAAATATAACCCTACAGCCAGGTTTGTAACAATTTGTTCATTTCTAGAAGTAAAAATTTTTCCGCTTGTAAATGGGCTTTTGAGGCGGCAGGAAAAAATAAGCAGCAGTGCTGTGGTTTTAAGCAGATTTTATTAATCATGTCGCCTTCACGGGATCCCCTCTCCGGTGCATAGTGGAGCAGCCCGGAGCGGGATCCCTAGGCTCTCAGAGAAAGAGAGGCGGACACAGTGTGTCCACCTGTTGCAGGATCAGAGTGAGAGAGTAAGAGGGAGATTGCGTTACAGAGTTGCACCTTAAATACTTGATCATAACAATACATCAAAAAGACATACCCCACAGTCTAGAATGATCAAAGGGACAACAGAACAGGCAGGAGGTATTTGCATTTGTAAGCCATACATCACAATGGGCAGATTAGCTAGACCTCGCTCTAAGTGCAAGATAAAGAGGCTAACAAGCACATCTACATATTGATCTGAGTCTCTAGGTCACAGTAAGGACAGGACGCATGAGTACAAAGGATGAAAGGCATCGATTAACATCACATAGGTGAGACAGAAGAAACTTGTCTACCTGTAGACATTAATACACCAAAGCACATCTAAGATGCTCAGAAAAAGCACAGTAAGGACAAGCCATATGCACACTATACCGAATGGCGCATTACATCACAACACATGCATGTTTGCATCACAAATACATGAATGGCACATTGCTTCTCAGTAATGCAGCAGAAAAACAGAGAAAAGAGGGCTGAGTGTCCTTAGTCTGTTGTGGGGTTAAAACGAACCGCCACACACGCTCCCCCCCAAGAGGGAAACGGTAGGGGGCCGCGACCTCGATGATCCATCTGTGTGAGCGAGCTGTGGGAGAAGCTCGCTGCAGGCGGAGGGGGAGGGAGGGGAGGGGTAGTAAGTGCCGGCAGGAGCTGTGAAATCGTCCTGAGCCGCGCAAAAATTGCTTGTGGGTCCGCAATGTCGAAGGGCTGGTCCCGTTGAACGTGCAGCGGTCCACAAGAAGAAAAATTAGTCTCTGACTCCTCTCGTGGCCATGAAGAAAAGCAGGAGCGGCTGTAAGAGAAAAAGTAAACAAAGCATAGGGACTGTTGGCTTTGGGTGCTGAAGCAACCCCAAAGCTCCTGGGAATAGCTGACGGCTGAAATCCCGTTGTGCCGTGGCTAAGACCATTAAAAAATCCAGTGGCGAGCTGCGTGCTTGCTTCAGGTGAACGAGCAACCCTGAAGGTTCTGTGGGCAGCGGCGGAGGACGATGGCGGTCTGTGGCGTGGCTGAGACTGTTAACAAATCCTTCCAGTATGCTGCATGCGTGCCTCAGGTGAGCGAGCAGCCCTGAAAGGCAGCGGCGAAGGAGGAAGGCAGTCTGTGGAGCCGTTACTTGTCCCATGCGTGATGCGCCATCCTTGTAACTCCCCGATGCGTGCGCGGGGGTTCAGTGCGTGGGTGGGCCGCTGGAGTGGTGAGTCAGGGTGCAGAAACTTGGCGGAGATCAGCGCAGACGGCGCCAATAAAATCCAGGTTGAGCTGTTGCTGTAGATTTGGCCATGGTGCGTTGGAGCGTTGAGAGGAAATAGACGATCTTTAGTCCCTCAGGCCCGTGCAGAGGCGTTGGAGCGGCGGGAGGGAATAGACGATCTTTTGTTCCTCAGGCTCATGCAGCTGCGTTGGAGCGGTGTGAGGAAGTAGACGATCTCCGTCCCTCGGGCTCGTGGAGGCGCGTTGGAGCGGTGCGAGGCAATAGACGATCTTTGTGCCCCGGGCTCATGCAGCTGCGTTGGAGCGGTGAGAGGGAGGAGACGATCGTTGTCGCTCGTGCGGCCATGGTGCGTTCAGTTCCACGCGCTGCGCTCCCCGTCGGCCCTGGAGGTTGCCGTCGTGGAGAGAGGACGAGGTGCGTGCGCTCTCAGTGAGAGCGGCCGGTCCAGCGTGGTTGTGCAGATCTCAGGCGACGGAGCATTCATGCCCGGGTGTTGCGTTCGCTGGCCGCTCGTTTTTTTTAGCGTCGGTTCGCCAGCGTGGCCATCCAAAACAGAAGGCTGCGTTGCACAAAACGTGTGCGTCTTCAAGGGGCCACCAACGCAGCTGTGTGGCTGTCCAGCTCGGAAGGTTGCTTTCGCACAAAACGTGTGCGTGTTCATATCACGTCGGGGTCACCAGTGAGGCGGCATGAAAAAATAAGCAGCAGTGCTGTGGTTTTAAGCAGATTTTATTAATCATGTCGCCTTCACGGGATCCCCTCTCCGGTGCATAGTGGAGCAGCCCGGAGTGGGATCCCTAGGCTCTCAGAGAAAGAGAGGCGGACACAGTGTGTCCACCTGTGGCAGGATCAGAGTGAGAGAGTAAGAGGGAGATTGCGTTACAGAGTTGCACCTTAAATACTTGATCATAACAATACATCAAAAAGACATACCCCACAGTCTAGAATGATCAAAGGGACAACAGAACAGGCAGGAGGTATTTGCATTTGTAAGCCATACATCACAATGGGCAGATTAGCTAGACCTCGCTCTAAGTGCAAGACAAAGAGGCTAACAAGCACATCTACATATTGATCTGAGTCTCTAGGTCACAGTAAGGACAGGACGCATGAGTACAAAGGATGAAAGGCATCGATTAACATCACATAGGTGAGACAGAAGAAACTCGTCTACCTGTAGACATTAATACACCAAAGCACATCTAAGATGCTCAGAAAAAGCACAGTAAGGACAAGCCATATGCACACTATACCGAATGGCGCATTACATCACAACACATGCATGTTTGCATCACAAATACATGAATGGCACATTGCTTCTCAGTAATGCAGCAGAAAAACAGAGAAAAGAGGGCTGAGTGTCCTTAGTCTGTTGGGGGGTTAAAACGAACCGCCACACTTTAAATTATGTTTATTTGCCCGACATTTTAGTGTTTCAAAGGGGGTTAGAAATTATAGTGATCCAACTCCAAGTCTACATAATAACAGAATAAAATGATTATCGTGATTTTTTTTTGCAGATTCTTTCAGACCCTTGGATTCTTTAGTACATCCACATGTTTCAAGTTTGAGGGTCAGTTTATTATGAATGTGTCAAGCTGGTGCAAACTTGTTTTTGAGCATATTTATTTACATATTATTATTATTAGGTATGCATTATTTTTTGATCATTTATTATCAGTTAATGTTGTAATGATGTTCTAGTTACAGTTTTGATGATGACGGAAATTCTTTTTCATGTATTGTTCATTGCTGAGTCAGCTTTCCAATAAAATGTGTTAATTCCAGCTGGAGTCTGAGTGTGTATTTATTCAGCTAGATGAACTTTGTAAAGGGGATTTGTCTTGGGGGGGGGGGGGTGTTGGACGAGACTTTAAATTTATTTTCATATTTTTCTTATTATCAGCCACTTAGGCTTGTAAAAATTCTGGCATATTATTATTACTTGTCATTTTAATTTTCATGTAAGATGTTCAATAGCTTCAGTTTTAATCAGGAACCTACAAGATACAGTATGCATGCATTTATTTATGTATTAATTGAACTGATGACATTTTTGACATTTTGCAGATGTAGCAGAAGGGAGACTGTGTGCAGCTGTACACAGACAGGAGAACTTTCATAAAGACTTAACACACAAACATGAGACAACTGATATTTAATCAGCACTATAAAGTGAAAAGGTTGGAATTCTAATCAAAACTTACAATAGCTCAACCACAGTGTGATCTGTCAACATAAAAGGCAGCCTTCAGATCACTGCTAAAAAATAAAAATCTGAGACAGTATTCAGTATAGTACTTTTAGACATGTACTTTTAGAGGAAGTAAAGTCAAACATGCCAAGCAAAGAACCCCCCAAACACTTACCTGAATTTGCCCTAGTGTAATTTTTTTTTTTTTATTTTGTATACTTTATTGATCCCCAGAGGGGAAATTGAGGGCATCCTCCTGGATGGATGAAGCAGCCACGGTACGGCGCTATCTCTTTACCATTCACACACACATTCACACCTAGGGCCACTTTAGAGTCTCCAGTTAACCTAACCTGCATGTTTTTGGCCTGTGGGAGGAAACCGGAGAAATCCCAGAGTAAACCCACGCAGACACGGGGAGAACATGCAAACTCCACACAGATCATTGTTGGTCAGGGACTGGGATCAAACCAGGGATCCCATGGCTAAGGGTGAGTTGCTGTGCTCCCACAGTGCTAACCACTGCGCCACCCAATCAGAATGAAATTATGATGACTGAAGCTAATAAATGTAGTAAATTTCTTCAATCATACTCTGTGCATTTCCTGGCAACTACTCCTGCTGGAAAATGCCTCCATCCTAAAAGTCACCTTCTGTTGGTCCAAACATCAAACATTTTTTGCAGAAGAGTCAGGGCAGGACTGTGGAGACGACCCACCTTTGGGGCAGATGCATTTTCTGGCAGTTTTTTTTCCAGAAATTGCATGTATTGCTCTCTCCACAGTGTAAAGACTGAAATGCATTTAATTTCTCCATTTATTAGTACCATTCCTCTAACTTTAAGAAATATTTTATGCTCGGACAAGATTTGCATTGTAGCTAGCTTATTTCTGTGTTGGACTGATAGTGCTACATGTGTTATCGTCACAGTGTGCTGCTAAAATGCAACAAAGTGTTAAAAACCTTTCACTTCTGGTTTTCCAGAATTGTTCTGGTGTCAGTATTCCAAAGTGCAGGTGTAGCTTTAAACAGGCTTGTGTGTTTTATGTCCTCTTTCTCCCTTCATATCCAACACTACCCTTTATTCAATGTCATGCGTCTTTGTTATGCACTTTCCTTCAGAATTTCAGATATTAATACAAAAATGAATCCATATCACTTCTTCCGTCACACCCACAATTCTTTTTACATTAATTCAAGTGGTTAGGCCACACTAAACATGTAGTAGTATAGCTATAAAATCTCCTAAGGGCCCAAAGACCAAGACCATGCCTGCCTATATTTGCCATAAAATGTGGTTAAAATCACTTCCATATTGCTAGAGACCAAAGCCTTAAAGAGTTTTTGTTTAAAGGTTCTGTATTGTCACCTGCTGACAACCATTTGCTTTGCAATTGACTTGACCTCCTATTATTATTGCAATGCTGAAAAGACAGCAGTCATGCACTTCTTATTCCATTTAGCTATATTTATTTGTGCAGAAATAAAATACAAAAAGCAAAAATAGTCAATGTGCATAATTTATTTATCAAAAAAGGTTAATTTATAATAAATATATAATTCATTACAAATATAATATGCCTTTCTATATGTTTAATGACTTTCTTCTGATGACAAAATAGGATAATTTAAGTATAGCCTATTTATAAACTGACTTTCCCTTAATTGAAATGCTCCATCATTTGACAAGCCTGAGATTAGCTGGCGTTGGTTTAGTGCGGTATAGACTGGATGAGAGTTGTGGTTATTACAAGGAGGACAAAACTTTGAAAGATGAACTCACTCCATTTTCAGACAATTTTGGAATACAAAGTGCTTAGCAAATATCCCGAGGATTGCACTAGGAGACAAAAGTCTCGACGGAAAGCTGCAAATTTTTATGTGGAATTAAGAGCCTAGCAATTAGGTGTGCTAGATGCTTTACCAAAGGACTTTTGAGGTCATTTGGTAATTTGTGAGTTTCAAACCATTATGTGTAAGTAGAAAAACATGCATGTAGCTAATATAAATGTATAGGGTTTTTAACTCATTTTAACTTAAACATTTTAACTCATTGGAAATGTGTTCTTTTACATGTTCCTGACTGCAAATGAGTGAAGGCTCATGAGCGTCAGGTTGAAAAAAAAATTCTCTTTTGGTTAACAGTAAAAACAGGACCCATAAACCCGACCACCTTACAAGGGTTAACCCTATGATTGTATTCCCGGTCAAATCCGGGCGATTTATCATTTTTGTCTGGAAAATGTTCAGTTAATTTAGTAGTTTTAAAATAGCCCTTTTGTGTGGGCAGGTGATGTGGTGAACGTTCACTTGGACAGTAACATAAAGTACCACCAGGTGTCACCAAACCCTCCAGTATTGATTAATTAGGGCATGTCTATACACAGTGGATATAAAAAGTCTACACACCCCTGTTTAAATGCCAGGATTTTGTGATGTAAAAAATGAGACCAAGATAAATCATTTCAAAACTTTTTCCACCATTAATGTGACCTATACCCTGTACAACCCAATTGAAAAACAAACTGAAATCTTTTAAGGGGAAAATAAAAAAAACTTACAATAACCTGGTTGCATAAATATGCACACTCTTAAACTAATAATTTGTTGCAGCACCTTTGGCTTTTATTACAGCACTCAGTCTTTTTGGGTAGGAGTCTATCAGTGTGGCACATCTTGATGTGGCAATATTTGCCCACTCTTCTTTGCAAAAACGCTCCAAATCTGTCAGATTGCGAGGGCATCTCCTGTGCACAGCCCTCTTCAGATCACCCCACAGATGTTCGATCGGATTCCGGTCTGGACTCTGGCTAGGCTATTCCAAAACCTTAATCTTCTTCAGGTGAAGACATATTTTTGTTGATTTGGATGTGTGCTTTGGGTCACTGTCGTGCTGAAAGATGAAGTTCCTCTTCATCTTCAGCTTTGTAGCAGAAGCCTGAAGGTTTTGTGCCAACACTGACTGGTATTTGGAACTGTTCATAATTTCCTTCACCTTGACTAAGGCCCCAGTTCCAGATGAGGTAAAACAGCCCCAAAGCATGATTCTGCCACCACCATGCATCACTGTAGGTATGGTGTTCTTTTGGTGATGAGCAGTGTTGTTTGCATCAAATGTACCTTTTGGAATTACGGCCAAAAAATTCAACATTGGTTTCATAGGACCATAACCCATTTTCCTACATACATTTGGGAGATTTCAAATGTGTTTTTGTAAAATGTAGCTGTTATGTCTTAATAACGGGAGACATGAGCCATGTTGTAACAAGCAACAAACTGAGCTTTATTGAGATTCACACAGAATATACATACCGACCGTTGCCCACCTGATGTCACCATGTTGACTGATGTCACCATGTTCACTGCCTGGCGTCGGCTACGGCAAGCCCCAAGGGCCAAATCTCCATATCATAGTAGCTGGGCTTGGATGTTTTTCTTCGTAAGATTGGGCTTCCGTCTTGCCACCCTAGACGGGAGATTATTATCATATGTACTTCACAGCCTGTACTTGCCAGAAATTCCCGCAGCTACTTCAATGTTGCTGTCGGCCTCTTGGCAACCTCCCTGACTAGTTTTTTTCTTGTCTTTTCATCAATTTTGGGAGGGATGTCCAGTTCTTGATAATGTTGCTGTTGTGCCATATTTTCTCCTCTTGATGATGAGTGTCTTCACTGTGTTCCATGGTATATTTAATGCCTTGGAAATTCTTTTTGTACCCTTCTCCTGACTGATACCTTTGAGCAATGAGATCCCTATGATGCTTTGGAAGCTCTCAGTGGACCACGCTTTGTGCTGTATGATGTGACTACAAAAATGTCAGGAAAAGCCTACTAGAACAGCTGATCTTTATTTGGGGTTAATCGGAGGCATTTTAAATGGTGTGTGTTGAATCCCATTTAACATGAGTTTGAATGTGATAATTGAATGTTAATTCTGAACACAGCCACATCCACAGTTATAACAGGGTGGGCATATTTATGCAAACAGATTATTGTAAGTTTTTTATTTTTTACTTTTCCCCTTAAAAGATTTCACATTTTTCAATTGGGTTGTACAGGTTATAGGTCACATTAATGGTGGAAAAAGTTTTGATATTATTTATCTTGGTCTGTTTTTTTTTTTTTTTTACATCACAAAAGCCTGGCATTTGATCAGGGGTGTGTAGACTTTTTATATCCACTGCGTGTGTGTGTGGGTATCTATCTATCTATCTATGCATATATACATATGTACAGTGGAGTGAAAAAGTGTTTGCCCCCTTCCTGATTTCTCATTTTTTTGTATGTTTGTCACACTTAAATGTTTCAGATCATCAAATAAATTTAAATATTAGACAAAGATAACACAAGTAAACACAAAATGCAGTTTTTAAATGAAGGTGTTTATTATTAAGGGGGGAAAAAAATCCAAACCTACATGGCCCTGTGTGAAAAAGTGATTGCCCCCTAAACCTATTAACTGGTTGGGATACCCTTAACTGCAACAACTGCAATCAAGCGTGGGCTGCACGGTGGCGCAGTGGTTTAGCACTGTAGCAGCACAGTTTTACCCTCGGCCGGGGGACCGCGGGGATCATGAGATCGTGGGTTCGATCCCAGCCCCTGACCAACAGTGAGCTGTGTGGAGTTTGCATGTTCTCCCCATGTTGCGCGGGTTTACTCCGGGATTTCTCCGGTTTCCTCCCGCACACCAAAAACATGTAGGTTTAGGGCGCTCGCGCACGCAGCGACCAGCAGCCGGTGGCTTGTCACCAAACTGCAAACCAAGTCTACCTACGGGTACAAATAAGTAACAAAAAAAAAAAAAAAAAAGCGTTTGCGATAACTGGCAATGAGTCTTCTACAGCACTGTGGAGAAATTTTGGCCCACTCATCTTTGCAGAATTGCTGTAATTCAGCCACACTGGAGGGTTTTCGAGCACAAACCGCCTTTTTAAGGTCATGCCACAGCATCTAAATCGGATTCAGGTCAGGACTTTGACTAAGCCACTCCAAAGTCTTTGTTTTGTTTTTCTTCAGCCATTCAGAAGTGGACTTGGTGGTGTGTTTTCTATCATTGTCCTGCTGCAGAACCCAAGTGTGCTTCAGCTTGAGGTCACGAACAGATGGCCAGATATTCCCCTTCAAGATTTTTTGGTAGAAAGCAGAATTCATGGTTCCATTTACCACAACAAGTCTTCCAGGTCCTGAAGAAGCAAAACAGCCCCAGACCATCACACTACCACCACCATATATCCTCTCCCGACCGCCTTCAACACCACCGTCATGGCTCCAAACACTCCGGTCCCCTGTGGCCGCACTCCAGGGAAAACCGAAACCTGCTCGTCAGCGTCGTTTCCCAATCCAGGCACCTCGCCGCTGCTCCCAGCGCCCTTGTTCCAGGCACTCCACTGCGCTGTTACCATGCCCGTTTGTAGCTACTCTCCATCTGGGCTCTCAGCGTCACTCTCCCGACCGGGCATTCCGTCGCTGCTCCCAGCACCTTCATTCCAGGCACTCCACTGCGTTGTCTCCATGCCCAGCAGTCACTGCTCTTCCCCGGGGTTCTCAGCCTCCATGGTCCCAGTCTCCCGCAGCCTAGCCTCCAGCTGCGGGGATGACTCCTGCTGCTCTCCCTCTCCGCTGTCGCTGCACACCGTGCCGTCAAACTCACCAGCGCTACAGTCCTGTACCGGGCTGCACTCCTTGGCTGGCCTGCCGTCTTCAGTGACCGGGAACTCCTCCACTTGCGGCCCTGGTCCCACCTAGATGCCTAGCTGGTAGCCTGGAGCTTTCTTTTGGCATGCAGTTAGCTTTGTGGCTAACTTCCCATAGACACTGAGGGGGCCATTAGCTTCTCTGAGCTAACTAGCCTAGTATGGCGCACATTTAGGGCGCATATATGGCATGCTTGTATGGTACGCATTTTCTCTCACATGTATTTAGTAGGCATGACGGTGCATACTCTAGAGACTTCAAACGTCCAAAAGGACCTGACCCGGCAGAGACCTCGGCAGGTGTGAAGTGGTTTCTGGAGAGACGGGAAGTCAGAGAGAATGTCCCAGCAGGAGCCCCCGAGGCGGAAGAGACAATAGAGACGCCAACGAGCCTCGGAGGCTATATGTTTACTGAAGGACTGTGGGTTCATATGTTTACTGAAGGACTGTGGGTTGAGGGTGTGATATTTGATGTTGGGGGTTTTGTGTCTCTGGGGGTATAAGAGCTGTGAGGAAAGATTGTCCTGTCTCTTGTGTTGAGATACTTGCTTGTTAGAGGATGAGACTGCAAATAAACCTTTCCTGAGAAATAAACTCAGTCTCGTTTGTGAAGGCATCCTCTACACTGGTGACCTACGACAAACCATGGCCGGTGACGGCGAGCTTTCCGCACCGGACTCTTCAGGAGCCAACCGGGTTAACGCAGCTACCACACTACAGCTGCCCGATTTCTGGCAACATAACCCGCGCTCCTGGTTTACCACTGTGGAGGCACAGTTCCACCTTCGGGGAATCTCAGCGGACGCAACGAGGTTCTACCATGTCGTCGCGAAGCTGGACAGCCTCACAGTGCAGCGGGTGGAGAGCCTGACCAACCACCCGCCCCGAGACGACAAGTATGGCGCACTGAAAGCCACCCTCATTCGAGCCTTCACTCCCTCGCTGGGGGAGCGAGCAGAGAAGCTCCTGGCACTGACAGAAGGGGAAGCAGACAGGCCGGCAGATCTGATGGCGAAGATGGTGAGCCTGAGAGGCGAGGATGATGACAGCTTTATCTTCGCCCACCTCTACCTCAGAACGCTCCCGCCAGCAGTGAGAGTCACCCTGGCCAGCTCACAGCTACTCAACACCCGTGACTACCAAGAGCTGGGCCAGGAGGCGCAGCGGCTCATCGACGTCCGTAGACGGCACGCAGCCACGACGGCAGCGGCAGAGCTGAACGCCCCCCCGCGAGACGAGGGGAGACCAGAGGCTGCGGCACCGGATCCACTGACGGCAGCAGTGGCAGAGGCCAGGAGAAGCGGAGCTGACAACACCCTCTGTTTCTACCATCGGCGCTTCGCCGAGAGAGCACGCAGATGCGTCCCACTGTGCCGGTACCAGCGCCAGGGAAACGCCAAGACCGGGAGCCGGTAGCAGCTGCGACTCTCGGCACGAAGAACAAGCTGCTTTTCGTGACAGACGCGAATTCAGGGAAAGAGTTCCTGGTGGACACAGGCTCCCAGCTAAGTTTTGTCAAGCCTGCCTACGCGGACATGCTGACGCCTGCCAGCGGACCCCTGGTGTTAGCGGCGAACGGCTCCATGATCAAAACCTATGGGGAGAAGATGCTCCTCCTGTCCCTCCACAGCCGCACCTTCGAGTGGACCTTCGTTGTAGCTGCAGTTAACAACAACATGCTAGGTGCTGACTTTTTATGCTCAAACAGTTTGTTAGTTGATCTTGCTAATAGACGTATTGTAAATGCACTGTCTTTCTACTCTATCTCCTGCACAGCTCGGGTGGCCCTGCCTTCTGCACAGCCCAATGTCACAGCTGCAGGTGGTAAGTTTCATGCATTACTCAACCAGTTCCCAACACTCACGGTCCCAACATTTTCAGCGTCAGTTGCCAAACACGGGGTCGAGCATTTCATAACTACCTCTGGCCCCCCTGTTTTTGCAAAAGCTCGGCGCTTGGACCCAGCTAAACTGGCCATCGCGCGCGAGGAATTCGCCAACTTGGAAAAACTGGGCATTGTTAGACGCTCGAACAGCTCTTGGTCGTCACCCCTGCACATGGTGCCCAAGGCTGACGGCTCGTGGCGCCCTTGCGGTGATTTCCGCAGATTAAATAATGCTTCAGCACACGACTGCTACCCGATTCCGCACATCCAGGATTTTTCGGCACATTTGGCGGGGGTGCGCATCTTTTCCAAAATAGATTTGGTGCGTGGTTATCACCAAGTTCCAGTCCGCGCGCAAGACACACCCAAAACGGCAGTTATAACCCCTTTCGGGCTTTTCGAGTTTTTGCGCATGCCTTTCGGCCTCAAAGGCGCCGCGCAGACGTTCCAACGCATGACGGATGCAGTGCTGCGCGGCCTCCCTTTCATGTTCGCTTATTTGGATGATATTTTGGTAGACAGTGCATCCGAAGCAGAGCACGAATGCCACCTCACAGCCGTTTTTCAGAGGCTGACAGAGCACGGGCTGATCATTAACCCAGCGAAATGCCAATTCGGGGTAGCGCAAATCGATTTTTTGGGACACCGCGTGTCTCCAGAGGGCGCAGTCCTGCTGCCGGATAAGGTGCTCGCGATAACGGATTTCCCCCAACCGCAGACAGTTAAGGCACTGCAAGAATTTTTGGGGATGGTCAATTTTTATAACCGTTTCCTCCCCAACGCGGCACGGCTCATGCACCCATTGTACGCGGCATTAAAGAAACAAAAACCTACAGCTAAGGTCGAGTGGTCCCCGGACCGGGAGCGCGCTTTCTCACAGGTCAAATCGGCCCTCGCGAACGCTGCGTTATTGGCACACCCGGTGCCAGCAGCTCACATGGCGCTAACCACGGACGCTTCCGATGTGGCAGTGGGGGCGGTTGTCGAGCAACTGGTAGCAGGGAGCTGGCAACCACTTGCGTTTTTCAGCAAAACATTGCGCGATAACGAGCGTAAATACAGCGCGTTTGATAGGGAGCTTTTAGCCCTGCATTTGGCCATCCGCCACTTCCAGTTCTGGTTGGAAGGGCGCCGTTTCACCGCGTTTGTAGATCATAAACCATTAACTTTTGCAATGGCTAAAATTTCAGAGCCTTGGTCGGGCCGACAACAGAGACAGCTGGCCGCAATTTCGGAGTTTACCACCGACATTCAACACGTGGCGGGTAAACACAATGTAGTAGCAGATTGTCTCTCGCGCGCAGTTGCACTGCCAGGCCCCCAGGGGGCAGACTCGGCGGCTGTAGACTCGGGCCAGGCTTGCGGCGCAGAAGCGCTCGCAGCCCCGGTCTGCGTTGGGTTAGATTATGCAGCCATGGCCGCCGAGCAGGTTAACGATGCGGACGTGCGCGCGCTCCAGTCTGGGCCAACAGGGCTAAGGCTGGAGCACAGGGTGCATCAAAGAGGTATGCCCCCCCTAATCTGCGATATCTCCACGGGGCGCCCCCGCCCCGTGGTCCCGGCTGCGTGGCATCGCCGTGTTTTTGACTTAATACATTCGCTGGCACACCCGGGCGTTCGCGCGTCGATCAAAATGGTGGGAGAGAAGTTCGTTTGGCCGGGGCTGCGTAAACAGGTCAAAGAATGGGCCGCAGCCTGCGCAGCGTGTCAAAGAGCAAAGGTACACAAGCACACGCGGGCCCCTCTAGAACCTTTTCACATCCCAGCCAAACGCTTCGACCCCATGCATGTCGACTTGGTGGGACCCCTCCCGCTGTCACAGGGGTTCACACACCTTCTAACTATGGTGGACCGCACTACGCGCTGGCCAGAGGCGATTCCCCTGGCGTCAACCACAGCAGCAGACGTTGCGCGCGTTTTTTTAACGGCTTGGGTCACGCGCTTTGGAGTCCCGTCGGACATAACGTCTGACAGAGGACCCCAATTTGTTTCCGAGCTCTGGTCGTCCATGGCACTCAGCCTGGGAGTGAAAATTCATCGCACAACTGCATATAACCCCCAGGCCAACGGTTTGTGCGAACGCTTTCACCGGTCATTGAAAGCAGCCCTCAGAGCGGCTCTCACGGACACAAATTGGGTTGATAAGCTTCCATGGGTTTTATTAGGGTTGCGTTCAGCACCTAAGGAAGATTTGCAGGCCTCTCCGGCCGAACTTGTCTTCGCCCAACCTCTCCGGTTACCGGGAGAATTCCTTCCTGAGAACCCCGCACCAGATCGCCCCCCCGCTCAGCTGCTGCAGAGCGACACGGGATCAAACACCCTCCCCGGTCCAGTTCATCAGTTTCCCACGCGTTTTTGTGCCTAAAGCCGTAAAGAATGCAGAATTCGTCTTTGAAAAACGCACAGAGGTTAGGTTTAAGACCACCTTATGATGGACCGTTCAGAGTGTTAGAAACCGGGGAAAAGCATTTTTTGCTCGATTTGGGAGACAGGAGGGAATTAGTCTGCATTAACAGACTCAAACCTGCTTTTGTGTTAGCTGATGAACAGGTACAGTTGGCCAGGGCCCCCCGCCGCGGCAGGCCGCCGGGGAGTCATTCTGCTAAGCTTTCACAACGATGTGCTAATGACTCTGATCCACAGATGCAAGAGACAGCCACAGGCAGAGCGAGACCTGCTCACAGCAGATATGGCAGGAAGTTGAAGCCCAAACAGTTGGATGTATGATCTGTTGTGCCAATTTTTTTTTCTCGTTCTGTGTGATATGTCATGATTCTATGAATTTGAGGGGTAACTTGTCCTTATTTAGACATTTGGGGGGGGGTTATATGGCGCACATTTAGGGCGCATATATGGCATGCTTGTATAGTACGCATTTTCTCTCACATGTATTTAGTAGGCATGACGGTGCATACTCTACAGACTTCAAACGTCCAAAAGGACCTGACCCGGCAGAGACCTCGGCAGGTGTGAAGTGGTTTCTGGAGAGACGGGAAGTCAGAGAGAATGTCCCAGCAGGAGCCCCCGAGGCGGAAGAGACAATAGAGACGCCAACGAGCCTCGGAGGCTATATGTTTACTGAAGGACTGTGGGTTCATATGTTTACTGAAGGACTGTGGGTTGAGGGTGTGATATTTGATGTTGGGGGTTTTGTGTCTCTGGGGGTATAAGAGCTGTGAGGAAAGATTGTCCTGTCTCTTGTGTTGAGATACTTGCTTGTTAGAGGATGAGACTGCAAATAAACCTTTCCTGAGAAATAAACTCAGTCTCGTTTGTGAAGGCATCCTCTACACCAGCTCCATTTGGCACCAACACA
>CM035842.1:405441816-405532448 GCA_020510985.1 Pholidichthys leucotaenia
AGTGGTCGGAGTCTAGCGTAACATCACGAGTGACAGCAAGCCAACTTTGACAATGAATTTTGTTTGCTACAATCATGACAACACACCTCCACCGTCACAATCAAAGAGAAGTGACTGAAACCCTCTCAAAAGGCCAGTGGCGGACTTCCGGTCTGGACGCCATGGTGATAGCAACCTAACGCTGAAACTCCCAGACTCAATCCAAGGAAAACATCCTCAAAATCAGACCTAACGGATTTTTGGAAGATTAAAAATCAAAAGACAATAACACCATGCCTAACCACAAGCAGAGGAAACTGACATTCCCCAGGTCAGGATGCACAGCGACCGCAGAATCCGAACCGGAGGACCTCCGTTCAGAAGACGAGGACCTGGGCCTAGCTAACAAAAGGATTAGCTTGAAATCGCTATTTGACGAAATATGACGATTTCGGGCCGAATTTCTTGAATTCAGAGAGGATCTAAAAAAGGCGAACAGCAGAATGGACCAGGCCGAAAACCGAATCTTAGAAGCTGAAGAAAGAGTAAAAGTGCTTGAAGATTCTGTGCTGGATTTACACAGAAAACAGTCAAGGCTAGAGGCTAAGCTAGCCGACCAAGAAGGAAGACAGAGACGAGACAACATCAGAATTCACGGTCTGAAAGAAGGAGCTGAAGATGGTTTCAACACAGTGGCAGAATGCGTGGAATCCTTATTGAGAGAGAAGTTGGATATTCCACAATCCACCGATTTGAAGATAGAAAAGGCACATCGCACATTAGCCGCAAAGCCAGCCCCGGAAGCGCCCCCACGTTCAGTGTTGGTAAGATTCTCCGACTTCAAAATAAAACAAGAAGTTGTAAGACGGGCTTGGCAGAAGAAAGGATTTATGCATCAAGAAAGAAAAGTCTTCGTGGAACACGATTACGCCCCTGAAGTTCTTAAAAAGCGACGGGAATATAACAATGCCAAAAAGGTTTTACGGGAAAAGAATCTACGCTTTCAGACGCCATTTCCGGCGAAGCTAAGGGTCTTTTACGGGGAAGAGTCATGTCTCTACAATTCAGCGGAAGAAGCAACAACTGACATGGCAAGAAGAGGACTCCCGGTAACGGTGTTTAAACCCGCAGCGTATCTGAACGAGAAAATCAGAGCTCAAACTTGGTCCACTCAGAGACCTTCAAAATCCACGGGCCAGCAGCGGGAACACCCAGCCCCAGAGCTACAAAGATAAGCTTTCCAGTTCCAGAAAGGAATAGCGACCTTTTTGGGGTTTTTTTTTTTCTCTCTCTCTTCAGTCACTCTGCACTTCCATCCCCCCTCCTACAAGGTGACAAACATTAAAGAAGATGCAGAATCAGCATGTGGTAAAACCTTTCATGGAGCAGTTTTAGCAATAGAAACAAATGTCTTCTTAATTTAAAGGAGAAAAAAAAAAAACATCATGTTAAAATAGATTTGTAACAATGACCCAGATGTTCTCCCCACACTAACAAATACTGTATTAGAGTGAATGTTTGCTGTGATGGGGGTGGGAGGGTGCACACAAGCTCATAGGGTATAGGCATAAAAAAAATTAAAAAAAAAAAAATCATTACAAATTCGGATTGGGATCTGAAATTCACGTTAAAAACATGGGACAACTTACAGGGGTAAGAGAGGGCCCTCAACACGTAACAGAGTTTGAGGAATTTCCCTCAGAGCCCACACTCCATCAGGGCTCTTACAGGGTCTTTAAAGAGACCCCAGCTCAGGAAGTTTTTTTGACAGTTTTTTGTTTTAAAGTTTCGTACATTATGTACTTAATGTTTTTTATGTTCTTAATGTTCTTTCAGTTTCTGAGAAGCAAAAAAGAGGGCCACCACACTGTTATACTAAATAAGAAAATACAATGGAGAAACAGGGTGTAACCAAAATAGCCTCATATAAATGTAAAAGGGATCCTGAATCCAGTTAAAAGATCCAAGATTCTACGCAAAATGAAAAAAGACAAAGCAGAAATAGTATTTTTACAAGAAACCCACCTAACAGACGTGGAACACACTAAACTCAGTAGACAAGGGTTTAAAATGATCTCTTCATCTTCATATAAATCAGGGAGGAGGAGGGGAGTAGCGACATTGATATCAACCAAAATTACATTTGAAAAAAAATCAGAACACAAAGATAAAGAAGGGAGGTACAGTTTGGTAACTGGGCGGCTAGAGGGAGAAGATATCACCCTGCTGAATGTACTGAATGTACCCTGCTACTAAAAGAAATGGGAATCTGTGACATATGGAGGGAATTCAACCCCAATGTAAAAGATTATACTTTTTATTCAACGCCACATTCATCTTACTCAAGGATTGATTACTTTTTTATGTTTAATAGAGACATTGGAAGAGTAAAAACATGTAAAATAGGACTGATGGATCTCTCCGACCACAGTCCGATCTATATGGATTTAAACATCCAAAAATACACAAATAATACATTTTCCTGGAGGTTGAATTCAAGTGTCCTGAAAGGGCCACTGAAAGATGAATTGGAATCAGATATTCTCAGATATTTGGAAGAAAACGATAATGGAGAAGTATCCCCTTTAATACTGTGGGATGCGTGCAAAGCTGTAATAAGGGGAAAAATTATTGCAAAACTGGCAACCCAAAAGAAACTGAGACAAGAAAAACTAATCACACTAGAGTCAGAGCTCAAGAACCTAGAAAAAGAACACAAAGACAACACTCATTCTAATGGCTCGCTCAAGATCAAAGAAATTAAAAATCAAATAAATGAGATCTACACAATAGAAATCCAGAAGAAACTTACATTTCTGAAACAAAAACACTATGAAGCAGGCAGTAAATCGGCAAAATTACTAGCCTATAAATTGAGGAAACAACAAACGGAAAGAGCAATCTACAAAATCAGAGACCCAGTATCAAAGGAAATAAAATTCAGAATTCAGGATATTCTTAAAAGCTTCGAGAATTACTACAAGAACTTATACTCCCACAAAAAACATAAAAACGCAGCCGAGACATTCCTAAACACATTAAACCTTCCCCAACTTACGGAATCACAAAATAAAACCCTACTGTCAGAAATACAACCTAAAGAATTGGAAAAAGCAATTATGAAACTTAAAGCTAACAAATCCCCAGGAGCAGATGGCTATACAGCAGAATGGTACAAAACCTTTAAACAGCAACTATCTCCTCTCCTCCTGAAAACATTTAACTACGTCCTCCACACAGGGGAAATCCCCCCCTCCTGGAGAGAAGGGATCATTGCAGTTATACCTAAACCTGAAAAGGATAAATTAGAATGCTCCAACTACAGACCAATCAGTGTATTAAATCAGGACTATAAGCTTTTTACCACTATCCTTGCCAAAAGGTTAGAAAACATACTGACAGACTTAATTCACTTAGACCAAACAGGTTTTATAAGACAAAGACAGACACAAGACAACATTCGACGCACTTTACACATAATTCATCATATAAAAAAATATAACTTAAATGCAGTCATATTGGGATTAGATGCTGAAAAAGCATTCGATTCGGTTGACTGGTCTTTCCTCTATAAAATCTTATCCAGTTTCAATTTTCATAACAACTTCATTAGAACTATACAGGCATTATATAAAAAACCAAAAGCTAAAATAAGGATTAACGGTAATTTATCATCATCTTTTGAGCTGGAAAGAGGATGTCGTCAAGGCTGCCCCCTGTCTCCACTGCTCTTTGCAATCTTCATAGAACCTCTGAGCCAATGGATAAGACAAAATCAAGAAATTCAAGGTATTACACTTGGTCAGAAAGAACATAAAATAGCACTCTTTGCTGATGACATTTTAATATACCTAGGGCAGCCAGACACTTCTCTACCAGAACTAATCTCAGTTTTTTCAGACTATGGAGATTTATCAGGGTACAAATTAAACATGCATAAAACCCAAGTTTTAACATTCAACTATGACCCAAATCATTTTTCACTAAATGAACTCAAAACTAACTGGGAGTTGGAATCTATGGAATATCTGGGGGTCAATATCCCGAAACAACTCGACAAAATTATAACACTAAACTATGATCCACTGGTGACAAAAATAAAATCTGACCTAGCAAGATGGAATATGATACCATTCTTAGGTACCGCACAAAGAATTGAAGCAGTCAAAATGAATATACTTCCACGTCTTCTATACCTTTTCCAAACAATACCGGTAGAACCTCCCAAAAAAACATGGCAGGAACTGGACAGAAGGATCTCAAGATTCATATGGCAGGGTAAGAGACCTAGAATCAGATATAGAACCCTACAGCTAAACAAAGACAAAGGTGGGCTCGCACTGCCAAATATCAGGGACTATTTTATAGCTGCACAAATTAAAACTTTAGTAGAGATATGTAACCCAATCTACACTGCACAATGGAAGGAGATGGAATGCCAAATAACAAGTGACATCCCCCTACAGGCGATAATAGGGAACAATGCCTTAACTAAACTCCTGAATAACACTAACCCGTGGATAGAGACCCTGCTAAAAATTTGGTTTAAGATAGTCAGAGAGAATCAAGCTAAAGAGCCCTATCGACTTCTGCAATGGATTGCCTATGATCAAGACTTTACCCCCAATAAAACAGACACTAGATTTAAAGAGTGGAAAGAGAAAGGGCTGATAAAATATTACGATTTTTTTAAGGGGCAAACTTTAAGAAGTTTTGAAGATTTGAAAAAACAAGGTCTAATAAATCAAGATCTTTACAGGTTCTTTCAGCTTAGACACCACATAAACAATATACTTAAAAAGGAGGATTTGGAAAGGGCCCAGTCAGGTGTTCTGAAGGTCTTCTTAATGGCATATAAAGGGATCCCAGGGATCAGATACATTTCTAAAATATACCAAGGTCTTCAAGACTTAAAAGGAGACAACACATCGTATATAAAAGAGAGATGGGAAAAAGAGGGGAATTTCACTTTACAATTGGAAATATGGGAAAAGCTAAATAAACAGCAATGGAAAAGTACCTCATCCCTGCAGTGGAGAGAATTTGGATGGAAAAACTTGGTAAGATTTTTCAGAACACCTGCACAAAACAAATTTACCCATAAGGGGTTGAACTGTTGGCGCTTGTGTGGTGAAAAGACTGCAAATCATTTTCATGTGTTTTGGTCATGCCCAATTATCCACCAATATTGGTCCAACGTACAGACAATATTGGGGAAAATATTCAAAATAACAGTTCCCTTTTCTTTTGTAACTTTGTATTTGGGTTTATTACCGGACTCACTGGAAAGACGAGGAGATAAATATTTATTCAACGTTTTAATATTGGCAAGTAAAAAAGCCCTAACTAAAAAATGGATGCTGAAGGACTGTCCTACACCTGAAGATTGGATTAACGTGATTCAAGACATTTACTCGATGGAAAAGTTGACATTCGCACTGAGACAGGACATGGATGGGTTCATAAACTTTTGGCAACCCTGGATCGCATATGTGTCTTCCATTAGAACTAATCTTTGACAAATACCATTTCAATAATGGTCCCGCTCTTTGTTCCAACGCTACTCAGATGCTCTTTTACCTTTAATTACTTAATTTTCTGTTTGTTTGTTTTTTGCTGTTCTGTTTTTTTGTTTGTTCGTTTTTTTAAATTTTATTCTTTATTTTCACTTTTTCTTTCACTTAAAAAAAAGGGGGTGTTGTAATAATTATCCTACCAATGTTGTCAAACAGCAAAAAATAAGGGAACATGTGATGAAAATGTAAACAATGCAATGCTGTAATGACCTGTATACCCTTTACAAAAACTTAAATAAAAAAAAAATATATATTGCATTACCTGGTTATAACACAAGGGGGCACAACTGAAGGTTTTAGGAGTAGTAGTAGTAGTAGATTAGTTTATTTGACAGGGACAGTAGTGCAACTCCTGCTACTAGCAGGAGTTCTCTCTGTGACTCTGTGCCAAGAGTTCTTTTACCTGGGAATTTTCTCAGAGCTTGGGGCCTGGCTTGGGGTCTGCAGCTTGGGTCTGCTTACGTCTTCATGGAAGAATGAATTGCCTGCTCGTACAGTGTTTGACATAGGAGTTCAGCCCAGAAGAAAGCTTTTAACTGGATCAGCTAAGGATGCAATAAAATGTGTAGGTATGCTTGAGTTTACAAAAAAAATACAGTTAAAGAGGAAAAATTACAACTTGGGTTGCTTGGAACAAAATGAAAATTGAAGATTAACGCCGCCTAGTCACTGTTATGCCATTTAGTGTGTTTCACAGAACACTGTCACACAGCATGCGTGGCTTTTCTTAACTTTACTGCATCAACTTCACATGTAGAGCATCCATTACAAGTGCCGTCGACAGCCTGCCCCCTAGTGCATGCTGGGTAATGCAGTTCAGTACATAACAACAGCTCTTCCCCCTTTAATAGAAGAAATAGCATTTTTTTTAAGAGCCCACATATCACCTGCAACACAAACTTTGAGCTTCCATTATCTGATTCTCATGCTCATAACAACTGAAAACTCTTTTTTTTAATCACGTACTCATTGCCACCCATTTACAGTCTCTACTATTCAGCAACTTTCAGTGTGTCTTTTAAGAGGCTGAACATTCCGTCTGGGCTTCCGCTGGTGTCTAAAGCACTTTTTTTGCTCTCGGCTCGTTTAAGTCTATTGAATCCTTCTGTGAAGTGTGGTCAGCAAAGTAGCTTGTAGTGTCTCCGTCCAGTGGTGCTGTACTGGACTGATCTGTGACACGCTGACTTGGTGTTTGTGGCTGGAGATCCACTCGGTTTCTTCAAATAGATGTTCCATTCTTCGTCTGAACCTGATATGAGCGTGGTGCCACTTCCTTCTCAACTGATCCTTACATGGTCCAAATACCAGTCGTGTGATCTTGGATTCTGACATTGTCTCCTTGTGTCAGGTCACGCAAACATTTCACTCTTCTATCATGTTGGAGTTTGTCTTTGTATTTTGTTTTCATTTTGCCAACTTTGACTTTGTGTGCTCCTTCTGGTGTCAAGAGGTGCGCATGCATTGGCAGGTTGGTGCGTACGCGATGTCCCATCAACATCTGAGCTGGAGACAGGCCCTTCTGCATTGATGCACTCCGCTTGATCATTAAACTCTGATGAAAGTCGGTTCCTCCATCTTGCGCTTCTTTCATGAGTTCCTTGATAACATTTACTGAGCTTTCTGCAAGACCATTAGATCTAGGATGGTGTGGGCTAGATGTTATGTGTTGGAACACCTAATCTCTTGTGAAGTCAGCAAACTCACTGCTTGAAAACTGTGGGCCATTATCAGATACTCATTCATATGGCACGCCGTGGCTTGCGAAAACTGTTTTCAGGAAAGCGATGACAGCTTTGCTCGATGTTGTTTGCAGTGTAGCTTCTTCAGGATAGTTCGAGAGGTAATCTGTTACAACTATATGGCTCTGACCATTACAGTCGAACAAATCTGCTCCCACTCTTTGAAATGGTCAGTCTGGCACAGGGTATGTCATGAGTTGCTGTGCTTGCTGCTTGGGTCGATACCTCATGCATATCTCACATGAGGCTGTGGTGTGACTAATGTTCTGGTTCATCCTTGGCCAATACATCACTTCCCGCGCTCTGCGTTTACACTTCTGTTCACCCAAGTGCCCCTTGTGTATATTCCTTAGCATTTTTGTTCGCATTGAAGATGGAATTACAAATCTGTTTCCCATTGAACACTATGTCATCAACAACTGACAGATCTGTTCTGCAAGTCCAGTAGCTTTGCACTCCTAATGGACAGTCGTTTTTGTGTTCAGGCCATCCTGTTGCAATCATCTTCTTTATTTCTTTCATTGTGTAATCCTCTGTTGTTTCTTTTCTTATCTGCTCAATTCTTTCACTTGATGCAAGCAAGGAAGTCATAATCACGTCCACATATGGTTGTATGACGGCACATTTCTCATCATCCTCTCTTTCATGTTTGTCTACAGCTTGAGAGAGAGCATCTGCAGCGTACATATATTTTCCAGGAGGATATGTCATCTTTACATCATACTTCTACAGTCTAAGCAACATACGCTGTATTCTCAAGGGACAATCAGCCAGTGGCTTGGACATGATGGCTACCAATAGTTTATGGTCTGTTCCAACTTCTACAGCCTGGCCATATACGTACTGATAGAAACGGTCACATGCATAGGTAGAGGCCAGCAGCTCCTTCTCTATCTGTGCATAGTTGACCTCAGCACTTGTCGGCGCTCGGGATGCATAGGCCACCGGCTGGCAGGTCTCCTCATGCTGCTGTAGAAGGACTGCCCCTAGGCCATTCTGTGAAGCATCTGTTTAGATTCTCGTTTTCCTCTTGGGTGATAGAACTTGAGCACTGGCTCCGAGGTGAGAATGTTTTTCAGTCTCTGGAAGTTCTCCTCTTGCTCATGTTGCCAAATCCATGCATTCTTCTGCTCCAATGGCATTCTAAGTGGTGCTGATATTGTGGGCAAGCCGGGAATGAACGTGGCTAGGTATGTCACCATTCCCAAGAAATGTTGCTCACATCTCGTTTGGTTGTGAAGCTGTTGGTTTATAAGATGTCCGCTTGCCCCCAATAACTGTGAACCAAGGGGAGTGAGATGTTGATAGAAGAACACGTAGAAGCGGAACATAGGGCTTGGTGGTTTATTCAACTGGGATCCTGGTGGACAGTCTTGAGGTAAGAAACTGCCCAGCAAAATGACTTGCAGCACTACAGTAGTTGAGCTAGCTAGGAGTCGAACCTAGAGTCTTCTGATCCGTAGTCAGACGTGTTATCCATTGCACCACTAGCCCTTGACTTTGAGGTAACGGTGTAGGTTTTCTTTTGGCCAATATCCTTTAGATGTTGTAATAAAGGAGCATGATAAGCACCTCGTGTGAAGCTGGAACTCACAACCTTCAGTTTTTGAGACTGATGCGCTACCTTCTGCGCCAACTTTAAAGTGTAGACACAATAGTTATATAAATATGATTATTAATAATTAATAACGCTAATGAATAATTAGCGATAATTATTGCATTTCCTTGTAAAAACACTAGGGGGCATGACTGACGGTTTCAAAAGTAGTGCTACTCCTGCTACTGGCAGGAGTCCTCTCGGTGATTCTGTGCTTGGAGGTCTTTGACCTGGGAGCCTGGCTTTGGACCTGCAGCTTTGTTCTGCTTATGTCTTCTTGGAAGGTTCCTGGTTCGAATCCCCAGGCTGGCAGGGGTTGGAACCTTTCTGTGTGGAGTTTGCAGCTTCTCCCTGTGCTGCGTGAGTTTGCTCCGGGGGCTCCGGTTTCCTCCCACAATCCACAGACATGCATGTTAGGTTAATTGGCTGTTCTAAATTGTCCTTAGATATTTGTTTCCTATAGGCCCTTAGAATAGAGGATTAGTACTAGTGAAAGCGCTTTGAGTGGTCTTTGTGACTAGAAAAGCGATATATAAGGCAGGTTTGTTAGTTGGAACAATGGATTGCCCGCTGGTACAGCGTTTGACATAGGAGTTCAGCCCAGAAGAAAGCTTTAAACTTGATTAGCTAGGGACGCTCTATACTGTGTAGGTATGCTTGAGTTTACAGAAGAATTAAGGTTAATTACAACTGAGGAAAAATTACAACTTGGGTTGCTTCGAAAAAAAAAAGAGAATTAAAGATTAATTCCACCTAGTCACTACTTTCTGAGAAAAGTTGCAAAACTTTTGGGAAAAAGTTACAGGGGGTAAAGTCTAAGTGGAGAAAGTATTCTGAGTAATAAAATGATAAATGGCATTCACTTATGTAGCACTTTCTCACTCAACTCTAGATGACCGAAGCGCTTTACAGAGCCTTGCTGTCCACCCTTTCACAAAATGATGGCCAGAGAGTTGCCATGCACAGGCGTTGGCCTGACCCACCAAGAACATCTAGGGGTTCAGTGTCTTGCTGAAGGACACTTCAACATGCAGACTGCATAGAGAGCGGGACTCAAACCACTGTCTCGCCGATTAGTAGTCGGCTACACTAGACCTGCACCACAGCCACCCAAAGCAACAAAAAATGCTGTATTTATGTGGGCTATAAACAGAAGCGCTGCATCAGATGCGGCCTGGCTTATGGCCACGAGAGAAAGGGATCAGAGTGCAGTGTTCAATGTGTGATAAACATGTGTTTTTCCTCGTACGTAGAGTTTCAGGAGTTCTCAGTGAATGAGAGTGGCTCTCTGTTTGAGTGGTCACATGACTCATTGAGGGCGTATCGAGTATGAAGAGAAGACAAAATTCAAGGCTACCAAAATGAATAATTCCTGTGAGAAGAAATGTTCATATTTATCTACAACATTCGTACCTGATGTTTTGTCTACTCAATAAGAATTCTTAATCAAGAAAACATGCACAAATATTGATGACAAGCAAGCAAAGTAGACAGAGTCCAATCTGGCTCTTCTCTCAGTTCATCTTTTCAGGATTGCAGTCACACAGCCACTGAGGTCTCAGTGGGGAGTCTTTTTGTTCAGCTCCTCACATCTCGGTGTGGAAAGTCTGTGTGGTAGAGAGGGGGTGCAGGGTCGTGGGAGGCCCTGAGTGTTGTCTAGATCCTGTGAGGGGAGATGAATCTGGAACAAAGTGACAGTCCCAAAAGTCCATGCATGAATGAATAAAGGAACTGCAGAGTTCAATCTGGCTTGAGTATGCTACAACAGCTTTGAGCTGCTTTGCCCACAGTTTCCCACAAACCCTCACAGGATGGATCAAAAAATATAGAGCCAAATTTCTTTCTCCGCTTTTACAGGATCATGGACTCTGAACAACAGCAAATGATTTAAAAGCTTTAGAGCTACACAAGCTCCAATTTCTTAGTAAAGCTGCTGTGACCCGGAGTTGCTACGGCCACAACGCAGAGTACTAACCACTATACGATCACAGCTCCCACAGTTTATTCTCACCTGGTATTGGTATGGCACGGGCGGTGTGACTGTAACAAGATTCTGGAAGACTGGGGGTGATAAAATTAGCTTGTTGGTAATTCACCAAATGCAGTCTCAACAACAGATTTTTTTCACCAAAGCTGAGACCATGTGTTATGAGTTGCTCACATCTCATTTGGTTGTGGAACTATTGGTTTTAAAGAAGTCCGCTTGTCCCCAATAACTGTGAACAAAGGTGATTGAAATGTTGACAGAAAAACATATAGAAGCAGAACACAGGGCTTTGTAGTTTGTTCAACTGGGATCCTGGCGGACAGTGGTGTGGTAAGAAACTACCTTGACTTTGAGGTAACCGTGTAGGTTGTTTAGGCCAATATCCTTTAGATGTTGTAATAGAGGAGCATGAAAAGTGCCCCATGTGAGGATCGAACTCACGACCTTCAGATTATGAGACTGACACGCTACCTACTGCGCCAATGAGGCTACTTTACAGTGTTGACACCACAATTCTATGAATATGATTATTAATAATTAATAACTGGAATGAATAATTAGTAAAAATTATTGCATTACCTCGTTATAACACAAGGGAGCACAACTGAAGGTTTTAGGTGTAGTGCAACTCCTGCTACTAGCAGGAGTCCTCTCTGTGACTCTCTGCCAAGAGGTCTTTTACCTGGGAATTTTCTCAGAGCTTGGGGTCTGGAGCTTGGGTCTGCTTATGTCTTCATGGAAGAATGAATTGCCTGCTCGTACAGCGTTTGACATCGGAGTTCAGCCCAGAAGAAAGCTTTTAACTGGATTAGCTGAGGAGGCAATAAAATGTGTAGGTATGCTTGAGTTTACAGAAAAAATAATGTTAAAGAGGAAAAATTAAAACTTGGGTTGCTTGGAACAAAATGAAAATTGAAGATTAACTCCACCTATTCACTGTTATGCAATTTAGTGCGTTTCACAGAACACTGTCACACAGCATGCGTGGCTTTTCTTAACTTTACTGCAGCAGCTTCACATGTAGAGCATCCATTACGTTGACAGCCTGCCCCCCAAGTGCATGCTGGGTAATGCAGTTCAATACATAAAAACAGCTCTTTGTGGGGAGCATGGAATAAAGAGACTGAAATGTGTTTTAATTCAGATTTATTCAAGCATCCATCCCCAGCCTGCTCTCTCCAATAAGCAGGAAGAAAGAGGCTGAGCTACATCCAAGCTTCACATTTTATACCATTTCCTATACAGGCTTTTCACACACAGGAGGGATCACATATCCCCGTCAAAACCCCTTTCTCCAGGGGTTCTTTCTCCATTTCTCCCCCCTCCAGCCTTCAGTCTTCCACCTGCCTCTCGAAGGTCAGGAAGTCCTTTGTTCGCACCCCCGTCCTCTTCGTTGTCCCTCGCAGGTGGTCCAGACTTATTGTCCTCTTCGTCGTGAGGTCAATCTACATATGTTATCCCAGCATCCCTTTTATGCTTACACCTATGCATGCACAAATACACCGCTACATACATCCCTTTAATGCTTAAACATATGTATGCACAAATCCACAGCCATATAACCCCCCCCCAAACGATGAAGAATGGGCAATACATTAAAATTCTGTGAACATGTTACTATCAACAGTACAGTCAACATCAAATGCTCAGTCGGTGCGCCGCCTGGGCTTCAACCGTCTCCCGAATCTGCTGTAAGCGGGCCCAGCCTTGCCTGCTGTGCCCTTCTGCCCAGGCTCTGTTGACTGAGGAAGAGAGTGGTTATTTGATCCCTGCGGGGCCTCCGGGACGCTCCCCCTGGGGGATCTGCTGCGTCGAGGTGCCCTCGCTACCGGTACAGCCTCGTCATTAATCACAAAAGCAGGTTTCTGTCTGTCAATACTAACTGTCTCTTTTCTGTCTCCCAAATCCAGCACAAAATGCTTATCACCTGTCTCCAGCACTCTATATGGCCCGTCGTACGGGGGTCTGAGGGTTGATCTTAGAGCCTCGTGCCTGACAAAAACGAACTCAGCATTTTTTAAAGCTTTGGGAACAAAAACGCGCGGAAAAGCGTGATGAACGGGGCCCGGGAGCATGTCCGCTCCCGTGCCGACTAGCGGCCCAAGAGCCTGGAGGGGGGGCCGGCTCCGGGTGCTCTGGTAAAAACTCGCCTGGCAGCCTGAGAGGTTGTGCGAACACCAGCTCCGCTGGGGAGGCATCTAAATCCTCCTTGGGAGCAGAACGCAACCCTAATAAAGCCCATGGTAGTTTGTTTACCCAATCTGCATCCGTGAGTGACGCTCTGAGTGCTGCCTTCAAAGACCTATGAAAGCGCTCGCATAAACCATTAGCCTGAGGGTGATAAGCAGTAGTGTGGTGAATTTTTGCTCCTAATCCATTGGCCATCGCTGACCAAAGCTCAGAGACGAATTGAGGCCCTCTATCGGACGTAATATCCGACGGAACGCCAAAATGCGCTACCCAAGCCGTTAAAAAAACGCGAGCCACCTCCGTGGCCGTGGTTGTCGCCAGTGGGACCACTTCCGGCCAACGCGTGGCTCGGTCCACCATTGTCAAAAGATGTGTGAACCCCTGTGACGCCGGTAGGGGGCCCACGAGGTCGACATGCACGTGGTCGAACCTTCTGGCCGGAATGCGAAACGGTTCTAAAGGGGCTCTTGTGTGCTTGTGGATTTTGGCCCGTTGACAGGACATGCAGGCCTTTGCCCACTCCCTCACGTGCTTGCGCAGGCTCGGCCAAACAAACTTTTCCCTACCATTTTCACCGAAGCGCGCACTCCCGGGTGCGCCAGCGAGTGGACTGAGTCAAAAACGTGGCGGCGCCACGTGGCCGGAACCACCTGGCGTGGGCGCCCGGTCGACACATCGCAGATTAGGGGGGGGCGTACCGGTTTGTAAACACTTGCTCTCCAGCCTTAACCCTGTTGGTCTAGACTGGAGCGCACGCACGTCTGCATCTGCACCCTGCTCTGCCGCCATGGCTGCGTAATCTATACCCATGTGAACTGGGGCTGCGCGCGCTCCCGCGCTGCTACTCCACTGCGCGGTCGCGCTGTCATGGTCCGCCTCTGCACGCGCAGACTGCCTCTGCACGCGCCGGTGCCGTGACCGCGCGTGAGAGGCAGTCTGCTACCACGTTGAGTTTACCCGCCACGTGCCGAATGTCAGTGGTAAATTCCGAGATTGCGGCCAGCTGCCTCTGCTGCCTGCCTGACCACGGGTCTGAAATTTTGGACATGGCGTATGTGAGCGGCTTGTGGTCCACGAAAGCGGGGAAACGCCATCCCTCCAGCCAGAACTGGAAATGACGAATCGCCAAATGAAGTGCCAACAGCTCCCTGTCAAGTGCGCTGTATTTTCGCTCGGCCTCGGTCAAGGATTTGCTGAAAAAAAGCCAGCGGCTGCCAAACTCCAGCAACCTGCTGCTCTATCACAGCCCCTATGGCCACATCTGATGCGTCTGTCGTTAGCACGATGCGTGCCGCTGGGTCCGGGTGAGCTAGGAGCGCAGCGTCAGCCAAAGCTTTTTTCACCTCTGTGAACGCGCGCTCCCGCTCTGGGGACCATTCAACAGCATTGGATGGTTTTTGTTTCTTGAGCGCGGCATATAACGGCTGCATGAGTTGTGCTGCGTGGGGCAGGAAGCGGTTATAAAAATTCACCATCCCTAAAAATTCCTGCAATGACTTGACCGTTTGTGGTCGGGGAAAATCTGCCACTGCGCGCACTTTGTCCGGTAACGGCACTGCTCCTTCTGGGGAAACGCGATGGCCCAAAAAATCGATCTGCGCGACGCCAAACTGGCACTTGGCTGGGTTAATTATTAAGCCGTGCTCTCCCAACCTCCTAAAAACCACGGTGAGGTGTTTTTCGTGTTCTTCCTCTGAAATACTGGCGACCAAAATGTCGTCGAGGTACACAAACACAAAAGGGAGATCGCGTAACACGGCGTCCATCATCCGTTGGAATGTCTGCGCTGCCCCTTTAAGACCAAACGGCATGTGTAGAAACTCAAAAAGTCCGAACGGTGTTATTACCGCTGTTTTAGGAATGTCCTCCGGCCGGACCGGAACTTGATGGTAGCCGCGAACCAGGTCTATTTTGGAAAAAATGCGCGCCCCCGCTAGGTGTACTGAAAAATCCTGGATGTGTGGGATGGGGTAACGATCGTGTGCTGTGGCGTTGTTCAGCCTGCGGTAATCGCCGCATGGTCTCCAGGAGCCATTAGCTTTCGGGACCATATGCAGCTGCGAAGCCCATGGGCTTTTCGAACGGCGAATGATGCCCAGCCTCTCTAGGCTGGCGAACTCTTCGCGCGCTATGGAGAGCTTGGCAGCATCTAAGCGCCGAGCCTTCGCAAAGACGGGGGGGCCAGATGTAGTGATAAAATGCTCCCCCCCATGTTTTGAGACCGCCGCTGAAAAAGTGGGTACCGTGAGTGCTGGAAACTGGGTGAGGAGTGTGTGAAACTTATCACCTGCTGCGGCGACGCTGGTCTGTACTGGTGGCGGGGACACTTGAGCTGAATAGGGAAGAGAGTAAAAAGAGAGTGCATTTACCAGCCGCCTATTGGCAAGATCAACTAACAGACCATGTGAGCACAGAAAATCAGCGCCTAACATGTTGAAACTCACCGCTGCTATGACAAAAGTCCATTCATATGTGCGGCCATGTAAGCGTAAAGACAAAGTTCTTTTCCCGTAAGTGTTGATGCTCGAGCTGTTGGCCGCAGTCGCTCCACTCCCACGGGGTCCAGCCAACTGGTCAGCATAAGTTGGGGTGATGAAACTCACTTGGGCTCCGGTGTCTATGAGGAAATCTCGTTCGGAGCTCGCATCTGTGATGTAGAGCAGCTTGCTGTTTTCACCGAGAGTCGAAGCTGCTAACGACCCTCGGTCCTGCCGTTTCCCGAACTCCTGAAGCTGCAGGGCGGCACACACCTGCGTGCCCTCTCGGCGAACCTCCGATGATAAAAACAGAGGTCATCTCCACCTCTGCGTCGGGGCCGCGCCTCTGCCACTGAACCCTCACGATCACCGTGTCGAGGCCGCGCCGCTGCCGTTGTCGGTAGGGTTGGGTCTTCTGCCTCTGGCTCCCCGCTGCTTTGGGTCGCTGCTGCAGTCGTCTGCTTGCCGCAGGCGTCCAGGATCCTCTCTGCCTCCTGGGCCAGCTCCCGGAAATCCTCCTGGGTCTCACAACGTACGCCGGCCAGCGTCCCTCTCATGTGCGCCGGGAGGTTAGTTAGGAAGATATACTGGAAAAGGAAGCCATCGTTGTCTGACCCCCTCAGCTGTAGCATGTCTTCCATCAGGGCGCTTGGCCTGTGCCCTCCCTGGTTGAGCAAAGCCAGGAGCCTCCTAGCCCTCACTTTGGCTGAGGGCGTGAAAAACTTGATGAGGGTAGCTTTCAACCTGCCGTATCTGTCGGTGGCGGGTAGCTGCTGTACCAAGCTCTGCAATCACTGAGCCGTGCGGTTGTCCAGCTTAGCGATGACATGGTGGAACTTAGTGTCATCCGCCGATACCCCTGCGAGCGCGAACTGTGACTCCGCTTGTAGGAACCACGACCGTGGATTGTCCTGCCAGAATTCCGGCAGCTTGACGGCTACGGCGCTCGCCAGGGCAGACTCCAGCGAGTCCGGAACGTGGAGATTCTCTCCAGGCATTCTCTACGTTGATGGGTCACCAATGTGGGGAGCATGGAATAAAGAGACTGAATTGTGTTTTAATTCAGATTTATTCAAGCATCCATCCCCAGCCTGCTCTCTCCAATAAGCAGGAAGAAAGAGGCTGAGCTACATCCAAGCTGCACATTTTATACCATTTCCTATACAGGCTTGTCACACACAGGAGGGATCACATATCCCCGTCAAAACCCCTTATTGATATTTCTCCCCCCTCCAGCCTTCAGTCTTCCACCTGCCTCTCAAAGGTCAGGAAGTCCTTTGTTCGTACCCCCGTCCTCTTCGTTGTCCCCCGCAAGTGGTCCAGACTTATTGTCCTCTTCGTCGTGAGGTCAATCTACATATGTTATCCCAGCATCCCTTTTATGCTTACACCTATGCATGCACAAATACACCGCTACATACATCCCTTTAATGCTTAAACATATGTATGCACAAATCCACAGCTATACTCTTCCCCCTTTAATAGAAGAAAACACATTTTTTTTAAGAACCCACATATCACCTGCAAAACAAACTTTGAGCTTCCATTATCTGATTCTCATGCTCATAACAACTGAAAACTCTTTTTTTTAAACACGTACTCATTGCCACACATTTAGTCTCTACTATTCAGCAACTTTCAGTGTCTTTTAAGAGGCTGAACATTCCGTCTGGGCTTCCACTGGTGTCTAAAGCACATTTTTTGCTCTCGGCTCATTTAAGTCTACTGAATCCTTCTGTGAAGTGTGGTCAGCAAAGTAACTTGTAGTGTCTCCGTCCAGTGGTGCTGTACTGGACTGATCTGTGACACGCTGACTTGGTGTTTGTGGCTGGAGATCCACTCAGTTTCTTCGAATAGATGTTCTATTGTCTGTCTGAACCTGATATGAGCGTGGTGCCACTTCCTTCTCAACTGATCCTTACATGGTCCAAATACCAGTCGTGTGATCTTGGATTCTGACATTGTCTCCTGGTGTCAGGTCACGCAAACATTTCACTCTTTTCTATCATGTTGGAGTTTGTCTTTGGATGTTGTTTTCATTTTGCCAACTTTGACTTTGTGTGCTCCTTCTGGTGTCAACAGGTGCGCATGCATTGGCTGGTTGGTGCGTACGCGATGTCCCATCAACATCTGAGCTGGAGACAGGCCCTTCTGCATTGATGCACTGCGCTAGATCATTAAACTCTGATGAAAGTCGGTTCCTCCATCTTGCGCTTCTTTCATGAGTTCCTTGATAACCTTTACTGAGCTTTCTGCAAGACCATTAGATCTAGGATGGTGTGGGCTAGATGTTATGTGTTGGAACCCCCAATCTCTTGTGAAGTCAGCAAACTCACTGCTTGAAAACTGTGGGCCATTATCAGATACCCATTCATATGGCCCGCCGTGTCTTGCGAAAACTGTTTTCAGGAAAGCGATGACAGCTTTGCTCGATGATGTTTGCAGTGTAGTTACTTCAGGATAGTTAGAGAGGTAATCTGTTACAAATATATGGCTCTGACCATTACAGTCGAACAAATCTGCTCCCACTCTTTGAAATGGTCAGTCTGGCACAGGGTATGTCATGAGTTGCTGTGCTTGCTGCTTGGGTCGATACCTCATGCATATCTCACATGAGGCTGTGGTGTGACTAATGTCCTGGTTCATCCTTAGATAGATAGATAGATAGTTTATTTCGAACAAAAAAATATAACAAAAACAAGCAAATGGCAAATGCAATAAAGTAACATTATACACTGTTCGAAAGGGAGAAGGAAGAAGTGAACACTTATTAATTCCATCTCCTCTTTTCCATAGATACACCCATGTGAATTTTATACAAATTACCACCTTTAAGACCCCAAGTAAACAATTTACTGTATTTTTTACAAATCAACATTAACACCCATCCATTCTAACATACATTGATGTCCATACATCAAAACCAGCCTCAAACAACACAGATATACACAGTGCCGTCCCACCCACCATTCCATAGTGTCCCATAATGTCCCAGAGTGAACATAATGAATCGTACATATAAATACTACCCTTCTAACATATATCCTTTCAGCAAATGGTGTTTATACCTCTTTTTGAATTGATTTCTGTTTGCATATAGTTTCAGTTCCGGCTCCAGACTGTTCCACAAATCCACCCCACAGACAGATATGCACATACTTTTCTTGGTTGTACGTATCTTGGGTTTTGTAAAGTTTAAGTTTCCTCTCAAATTATGATCATTGTCTCTTTTTTTAAATATTTTTTGTATATTAGTTGGGAGTTGATTATTAATTGCCCTGTACATTACTTGTGCTGTCTTAAGTTTAACTAAATCGATGAACTTTATGACATTTGACTTTAAAAACAACGAATTGGTATGGTCTCTATATCCTACATTGTTTATTATCCTTATAGCTCTTTTTTGTAATGTGCATATTGACTGTAGGTTGGTCTTGTAGGTGTTTCCCCAGACTTCTACACAATAGTTAAGATAAGGTAAAAACAGTGAATTGTACAATAAGACCAATGATTTATAGTCCAAGATGTGTCTTGTCTTCCCCAGTATGCCTATACATTTTGCTAACTTGGCCCGGATGTGACTGATGTGAGGTTTCCAGCAGATTTTATTGTCTAGCGTCACCCCCAGAAACTTATTTTCCTGTACTGTTTCTATTCTGGTATCATCTATCGTTACCATTATTTCATGATTTATTTTATAATTTCCAAACAACATAATCTTTGTTTTTTTTAGATTTAGAGATAATTTATTTTTGTTGAACCACTGCATTAATTTTTCCATTTCAGTTGTGACCACCTCTAAAACCTGCTGCAAATTCTCACCAGTGCAAAGGATATTTGTGTCATCCGCAAACAAAATAAATTTCAGAATTTTTGATACTTGGCATATGTCATTTATATACAAAATAAAGAGTTTGGGTCCCAAAACTGACCCCTGGGGCACACCACAAGTGATGTCCATGAAGGGTGAATTGTGGTCACCAATTTGTACAAATTGTTGTCTGTTACTTAAATAACTTTCCACCCAACTCAGTCCTTTTTTTTTTTTTTTTGTTACTTATTTGTACCCGTAGGTAGACTTGGTTTGCAGTCTGGTGACAAGCCACCGGCTGCTGGTCGCTGCGTGGCCCTAAACCTACATGTTTTTGGTGTGCAGGAGGAAACTGGAGAAATCCCGGAGTAAACCCGCGCAACACGGGGAGAACATGCAAACTCCACACAGCTCACTGTTGGTCGGGGGCTGGGATCAAACCCACGATCTCATGATCCCCGCGATCCCCCGGCCGAGGGTAAAACTGTGCTGCCACAGTGCTAAACCACTGCGCCACCGTGCAGCCATGCACGGTGGCGTGCATCCAGCCGTCCTACCCCTCTTATCCCATACCTTTCCAGTTTCCTTAGTAGTATTCTGTGGTCAATGGTGTCAAAAGCTTTCTTTAAATCTATAAATACTCCTACAGCAACCTTTTTTTTTTATATATATAGAACTAGTAATTTCTTCTATAAGTTCGATCAGTGCCAAAGATGTAGATTTATCTGCTCTAAAACCATACTGGCTATCTGTAAGGAGGTTGTGTTTTTCAGTGAAATCATCCAGTCTCTTAGTGTAGATTTTTTCAAGTATTTTGGAGAATTGTGAGAGTAAAGAGACTGGCCTGTAATTTGTGAAGCGATGACTGTCTCCTGTTTTGTATAGAGGTATTACTTTTGCTATTTTCGTTTTGTCTGGAAATGTACCAGTTTGAAATGACAGGTTACAGATGTGGGTGAGTGGCTTAACAATTCCTTCAATTACTTTTTTCACTATTGTCATGTCAATTTCATTCCAGTCCGTTGATTTTTTGTTCTTAAATTTACTCACAGTCTCGATAATTTCCTTTTCAGTAACTGCACCCAAAAAGATTGTGTTTGGATTTCTATCTTCTATTTCATTCACAGAACCACTGTAGTTTGTTTCTGGTGTCACTATTGATTTTGCTAATTCAGGACCAACGTTTACAAAAAATTTATTGAAACCACTGACCACATCTTCCATATTATTTATCAAATTGCCATTTTCAATAAAATATTCTGGATAATTTGCATTCTTAGGACGATTACTAATAATCCCGTTGAGTACTTGCCATATTCCTCTTAAGTTATTTTTGTTATCCTCTAATATTCTGTTGTAATATTCTTTCTTACAGGTCCTCATTATATTAGTAAGCTTATTTTTATATCTTTTATATTTGATCTCAGCTTCCACCTTTCTGCATTTAATGAATTGTTTATATAATGTATTCTTCTTTTTACATGCATTTATTAACCCCTTGGTGACCCAAGGAATATTTTTTTGTTGTTGTCTGTCACTGTATTGTTTTATAGGACAGTTTTTATTGTACAATGATTGAAATATTTGTAAAAAATTATCATATGCTTTATTTATGTCATTTTCATCATAAACTATCTTCCAATCTTGTATTAATAATTCCTTTGTCAGTAAATACATTGATTCTTCGGTTCTTATTCTTTTATATTTAACATTTTTGGTATGCTTTTTCTTCCTATAATCACATTGATAGACAACAAAAATCGGCAGGTGGTCACTGATATCATTCAATAAAAGCCCACTCCTGATATTATTTTCCATAATGTTTGTGAATATGTTATCTATTAGTGTGGCACTGTGTGACGTGATTTTGCTAGGTCCGGTAATTGTTGGATGTAAGCCCATACTGTACATTGTGTTGATAAATTCTTCTGTCAAACTATGTTGTTTTGAGTTCATCAGATCTATATTGAAATCCCCACAGACGAACATAACTTTATGACTTAGTTTTGCAGACATTTTTTCCATCCAGTCCTTAAATAAGTCAATGTTTGATCCAGGTGTTCTATATACACAGCTCACTACTACATTCTTCACATTGTCCAGACAGATTTTTATTGTAATACATTCAAATAAATCATCCACAGTTACTGACAGATTTTCAACAACCTTGTATTTCAAGCTCTTGTCAACATAAATAGCAACTCCTCCTCCTTTTTTCACTTTTCTATTTATATAATTTAATTCATAGCCATCCATGGTAAAATCCACTCCTTTCTCTTCACTGAGCCACGTCTCTGATATTGCCACAATATTGAATAGCTCTTTAAACTGATGTAAATAATCTTTAATGTTATTAAAGTTTGCATAGAGACTTCTGTTGTTGAAGTGGATCATAGAAATATTGAAATCAGATGTGACCACTGTGTTAAACTGATCATCTGTGTAGTAATTACAGTCATTGATGGAGCTAAATAAATTATTATCAGGGTCTATGTCATATTCTACGTCCTGTGGGTTGTGATCTGTATATTCAAAAACTTTCAGTTCCTGTTGTACCTGTTTGTTGATTTTTTGATTCATGTTGTTGAATGTTTTGTTGCAGATGAGTAAAATCCTTCAGTGTCCTACAGTTGTCTGAATTGTTGCTGTGACTCCAGTTCATAATATTCATTGATATTTGTCCAGTTCCATAATATTACGGATGTTAATGACCTTGGCTTCTTCAGGTGATCCGTTTAATTTGATGAATATTTTACAGTTTGATGTCCAGGTGTTTTGAATCTTTTTCTGCTTTTTCATGTATCTTTCTTTTCTGGCTATTTCACCATTTTCTTTCGTGAGGTGCTCGTTTATGTAAATCCTTGGCCAATACATCACTTCCCGCGCTCTGCGTTTACACTTCTGTTCACCCAAGTGCCCCTCATGTATATTCCTTAGCATTTTTGTTCGCATTGAAGATGGAATTACAAATCTGATTCCCTTGAACACTATGTCATCAACAACTGACAGATCTGTTCTGAAAGTCCAGTAGCTTTGCACTCCTAATGGACAGTTGCTTTTGTGTTCAGGCCATCCTGTTGCAATCATCTTCTTTATTTCTTTCATGGTGTAATCCTCTGTTGTTTCTTTTCTTATCTGCTCAATTCTTTCACTTGACGCAAGCAAGGAAGTCATAATCACATCCACATATGGTTGTATGTCGGCACATTTCTCATCATCCTCTCTTTCATGTTTGTCTACAGCTTGAGAGAGAGCATCTGCAGCGTACATATATTTTCCAGGAGGATATGTCATCTTTACATCATACTTCTACAGTCTAAGCAACATACGCTGCATTCTCAAGGGACAATCAGCCAGTGGCTTGGACATGATGGCTACCAATGGTTTATGGTCTGTTTCAACTTCTACAGCCTGGCCATATACGTACTGATTGAAACGTTCATATGCATAGGTAGAGGCCAGCAGCTCCTTCTCTATCTGTGCATGGTTGACCTCAGCACTTGTCAGCGCTCGGGATGCTTAGGCCACCGGCTGGCAGGTCTCCTCATGGTGCTGTAGAAGTACTGCCCCTAGGCCATGCTGTGATGCATCTGCTTAGATTCTCGTTTTCCTCTTTGGGTGATAGAACTTGAGCACTGGCTCCGAGGTGAGAATTGTTTTCAGTCTCTGGCAGTTCTGCTCTTGCTCATGTTGCCAAATCCATGCATTCTTCTGCTCCAATGGCATTCTAAGTGGTGCTGATATTGTGGGCAAGCCGGGAATGAACGTGGGTAGGTATGTCACCATTCCCAAGAAATATTGCTCACATCTCATTTGGTTGTGGAGCTGTTGGTTTAAAAGATGTCCGCTTGCCCCCAATAACTGTGAACCAAGGGGAGTGAGATGTTGATAGAAGAACACGTAGAAGCGGAACATAGGGCTTGGTGGTTTATTCAACTGGGATCCTGGTGGACAGTCTTGAGGTAAGAAACTGCCCAGCAAAATGACTTGCAGCACTACAGTAGTTGAGCTAGCTAGGAGTCGAACCTAGAGTCTTCTGATCCATAGTCAGACGTGTTATCCATTGCACCACTAGCCGTTGACTTTGAGGTAATGGTGTAGGTTTTCTTTTGGCCAATATCCTTTAGATGTTGTAATAAAGGAGCATGATCAGCACCTCGTGTGAAGCTGGAACTCACAACCTTCAGTTTTTGAGACTGATGTGCTACCTTCTGAGCCAACTTTAAAGTGTTGACACAATAGTTATATGAATATGATTATTAATAATTAATAACGCTAATGAATAATTAGCAATAATTATTGCATTTCCTTGTAAAAACACTAGGGGGCATGACTGACAGTTTCAAAAGTAGTGCTACTCCTGCTACTGGCAGGAGTCCTCTGGGTGATTCTGTGCTTGGAGGCCTTTGACCTGGGAGCCTGGCTTTGGACCTGCAGCTTTGTTCTGCTTATGTCTTCTTGGAAGGTTCCTGGTTCGAATCCCCAGGCTGGCAGGGGTTGGAACCTTTCTGTGTGGAGTTTGCATGTTCTCCCTGTGCTGTGTGAGTTTACTCCGGGGGCTCCGGTTTCCTCCCACAATCCACAGACATGCATGTTAGGTTAATTGGCTGTTCTAAATTGTCCCTAGATATCTGTTTCCTATAGGCCTTAGAATAGAGGATTAGTACTAGTGAAAGCGCTTTGAGTGGTCGTTGTGACTAGAAAAGCGATATATAAGTGCAGGTTAGTTAGTTAGTTGGAACAATGGATTGCCCGCTGGTACAGTGTTTGACATAGCAGTTCAGCCCAGAAGAAAGCTTTAAACTTGATTAGCTAGGGATGCTCTATACTGTGTAGGTATGCTTGAGTTTACAGAAGAATAAAGGTTAATTACAACTGAGGAAAAATTACAACTTGCGTTGCTTCGAAAAAATATGAGAATTAAACCTGCAAGCAGGTGTAACCGGGCCTTCTCCCACCGTGCGCCCGCAGAACCCGGCGCCCCTCGTCCCTCGCTGGCTCTGAAAATGTGCCGTCATCACTGCATGGGCTGCATGAATAATAATAAAGTAAACCATTTGGCGCAGATCTTCCTGTGAGCAATAAGTGGCACTATCCCTTTTGTCAAATATTTTTATGTAGGAGTGCGCGGAGTGGCACAAATCTCCGTCCGTCGTCTCTTGCTGGCTCAGAAAATGTGCCGTCATCACTGCAAGGGCTGCATGAATATTAAAGAAAACCATTTGGTGCAGAGCTTCCTGTGAGCAGTAAGTGGCACTATCCCTTTTGTCAAATATTTTTATGTAGGAGTGCGCTGAATGGGACTAATCTCCATCATAGCAATTCCGGCAAAAAAATTGATCGAGGGGAAAAGATATGTGCACCCCCACCCCTCATTTTTGTGGGTGGGGCCAAACGTGCGGAGTGGGATTCATCTCCATCATAGCAATTCCGGTGACAGTCTGACACAGTTTGTCCAAATTACAACTGCCCAACATGCGGTGATCAAGTAAACTCGGACATGTGGGTCAGCACTAGGTGATGGCGGCGGCTAAGGGCCACAATTATGTTGTTTGCATATCTTGAGGTGGTGCACACCTCACCCAAATTTTGCAAGCAAGTGAACCCCAACACCACTGGCCCTGTGACTGAGATGGATAATGTAGCTCCTTTATATTCAGGTAGTCTTTTTTTGGCATATGTTTGTCTTTGTAAAATGTGTCTTGGAATTCATGTTCATTACAAAAGATATTAACAAAAGTAATATATTGACCAAGTTTAAATTAAATTAAATCACCCTTTATTGTCATTCAATCCATACAGCCAATCATGTACAGTAGAATGAAATTGTGTTTCTCTTATCTACAGTGTTAATCGCACACACACCCATATATAGAATCTGAAGGGTCACTGCCATGCAAGGCGCCGCCACTGAATTTTAGTACAACACAGAGTCATGTCACCTGCAGAAATTCTCTGATGACTCAGCTGTTGTGGGGTGTATAAGAGGGGGAGAGGAGGGGGAGTACAGTACGCTGGTAGACAGATTTGTGGAGTGGATGGAGCAGAATCACCTGAGGTTGAATGTCAGCAAGACCAGAGAGATGGTGATTGACTTCAGGAAGAGGCAGATTCCTTCTCAGCCACTGCAGATTAGTGGGGAGGATGTGGGAGTGGTTGAGGACTACAAACATCTGGGTGTCAGGATCAGCAGCGGGTTGGACTGGAGAGCCAACACCGATGCTGCGCACAAGTGCAGGCTGGCTGCTGTTCCTTTCCTCTTGCATAGACCAAAGACAGAAATGGATGGTGGTTAGTTCAAGCAAGTTCAACACATATACAGGCACATCTCAAAAAATTAGAAGATCATGAAAAAGTTCAATATTTTTTGTCACTCATTTCAGAAAGTAAAACCCATATATACCGTAGAGTCATTACATGGACAGTGATATATTGCAAGTCCATCCATCCATCTTCTACCACTTTTCTGGAGGTTCGGGTTGCGGAGGCAGCATTTCAAGCAGAGAAGCCCAGACTTCCCTCTCCACAGCCACCTGCTCCAGCTCTTCAGAGAGGATACCAAGGCGTTCCCAGACCAGCTGGGAGACATAGTCTCTCCACCGAGTCGTGGGCCTGCCCCGGGGTCTCCTCCCAGTGGGACGTGCCTGAAACACCTCAAGTGGGAGGCGTCAAGGAGGCATCCTAATCAGATGCCCATACCACCTCAACTGACTCCTTTCAATGTGGAGGAGCAGCAAGTGTTTATTTTAATTTATTTTAATTTTTTGGCTATAGCCCATGTTAACCAGCAATTCAGCAGCCAACATTTCGATTTAAAAACTATTTTTTAATTAATTTTATGTAATATTCTAATTTTTTGCGAAACTGAATTTAGGATTTTCAGGGTCTATAAGCCATTTGCAAGCAAGTGAACCCCAACACCACCGGCCCTGTGACTGAGATGGATAATGTAGCTCCTTTATATTCAGGTAGTCTTTTTTTGACATATGTCTATCTTTCTAAAATGTGTCTTGGAATTCCTGTTTATTACAAAATATATTAAGTAATATATTGACAGAGTTTAAATTAAAACACCCTTTATTGTCATTGAATCCATACAGCCAATCATGTACAGTAGAATGAAATTGTGTTTCTCTTATCTACAGTGTTAATCACACACACACCCATATATAGAATCAGGGGGTTCACTGCCATGCAAGGCGCCACCAAAGTGACGTATAAAATGATTAAAAAACTGATGGGGGTTGACAGCTCTGTGATCTCCTTGATTACTGACTACCTGACGGGCAGACCACAGTTTGTCCGGCTGGGCAGTGTCTTTTCTGGAGTGGTGGCTTGTGATACGGGAGCTCCACAGGGGACTGTGCTCTCTTCTTTTCTCAGGAGTGGACGGAGCAGAAGCCATAATCATCAAAAATACAATGAAAAATGCTTGAAATATATCACTGTCTGTGTAATGAATCTATATAATATATGGGTTTCACTTTCCGAAATGAGTGACAAAAAATATTGAACTTTTTCATGATATTGTAATAGACAGACCTGTATCCACAATTGGACAACAACGCAGCCACTTCCGGTACGGCCGAGCTTGGTGAAAACAAAAGCACATGGTCCACTTCATGTGGAAACAGATTCTAGAAAGAAATTACACACAGCTTAATGCACAAACCAGGACTTTAACTAGGATTAGCATATTTCATCGTTTTGCTCTCAAAAGCGAATACTTGTGAAAATTCACTGTAAATCGAAAAATCACTCACCATCGATGGTTCCCTGCAGTCTGTTGACGTCACATACGGACTTCACCTCCCAGAATGCATTGTGTGTTTGTCATGTGGGCAAGCTTCCGAACATAGCCTGCTTTGATAGGTTGTAGTTAAATTACAATACTGTTTAAAACCTTTTTTAAGGACATCCGGTCTGGACGCCATGGTAATAGCAACTTAACGCTGAAGCTCCCAGACCCAATCCAGGAAAACATCTTCAAAATCAGACTTAACGGATTTTTGGAAGAATAAAAATCAAAAGACAAAAACACCATGCCTAACCAAAAACAGAAGAAACTGACATTCCCCAGGCCAGGACGCGCAGCGGCCGCAGAATCTGAACCGGAGGACCTCCGTTCAGAAGACGAGGAGCTGAACGTAGCTAAAAAGAAGGTTAGCTTGAAATCGCTATTTGATGAATTACGACGATTTCGGGCCGAATTTCATGAATTCAGAGAGGAATTAAAAAGGACGAACAGCAGAGTGGACCAGGCCGAGAACCGAATCTTGGAAGCTGAAGAAAGAATAAAAGTGCTTGAAGATTCTATGCTGGATTTACACAAAAAACAGTCAAGGCTGGAGGCTAAGCTAACCGACCAAGAAGGAAGACATAGACGAGACAACATTAGAATTCACGGTCTGAAAGAAGGAGCTGAAGATAGTTTCAACACAATGGCGGAATGCGTGGAATCCTTACTGAGAGAGAAGTTGGATATTCCACAAACCACCGATTTGAAGATAGAAAAGGCCCATCGTACATTAGCCGCAAAGCCAGCGGCTGAAGCGCCCCCACGTTCGGTGGTGGTAAGATTCTCCAATTTCAAAATAAAACAAGAGGTTGTAAGACGGGCTTGGCAGAAAAAAGGATTTATGCATCAAGAGAGAAAAGTCTTTGTGGAGCACGATTACGCCCCGGAGGTTCTTAAAAAGCGACGGGAATATAACGATGCCAAAAAGGTTCTACGGGAACAGAATCTACGCTTTCAGACGCCATTTCCTGCGAAGTTAAGGGTCTTTTACGGTGAAGAATCATGTCTCTATAATTCGGCGGAAGAAGCAACAACTGACATGGCGAGAAGAGGGCTCCCGGTATCGGTGTTTAAACCCGCAGCAGACCTGAGCCAGAGGATCAGGGCTCAAACGTGGTCCACTCAGAGACCTTCAAAATCCACGGGCCAGCAGCAGGAAACCCAGCCCCAGAGCTACAAAGATAAGCTTTCCAGTTCCAGGAAGGAATAGCGACTTTTTTGTTTTTTTCTTTTCAGTCATTCTGCACTTCCATCCCCCCTCCTACAAGGTAACAAACATTAAAGGAGATGCAGAATCAGCATGTGGTAAAACCTTTCATGGAGCAGTTATAGCATTAGAAACAAATGTCTTCTTAATTTAAAGGAAAAAAAAATAAAATCTTGTTAAAATAGAAATGTGACAATGACCCACATGTTCTCCCCACACTAACAAATACTGTATTAGAGTGAATGTTTGCTGTGATGGGGGTGGGAGGGTGCACACAATCTCATTGGGTATAGGCATTAAAAAAAAAAAAAATCATTACAAATTCGGATTGGGATCTGAAATTCACGTTAAAAACATGGGACAACTTACAGGGGTAAGAGAGGGCCCTCAACACGTAACAGAGTTTGAGGAATTTCCCTCAGAGCCTACACTCCATCAGGGCTCTTATAGGGTCTTTAAAGAGACCCCAGCTCAGGAAGGTTTTTTTGACAGTTTTTTGTTTTAAAGTTTCGTACACTATGTTCTTAATGTTTTTTATGTTCTTAATGTTCTTTCAGTTTCTGAGTAGCAAAAAAGAGGGCCACCACACTGTTATACTAAATAAGAAAATACAGTGGAGAAACAGGGTGTAACCAAAATAGCCTCATATAATGTAAAAGGGATCCTGAATCCAGTTAAAAGATCCAAGATTCTACGCAAAATGAAAAAAGACAAAGCAGAAATAATATTTTTACAAGAAACCCACCTAACAGACGTGGAACACACTAAACTCAATAGACAAGGGTTTAAAATGATCTCTTCATCTTCATATAAGTCAGGGAGGAGGAGGGGAGTAGCGACATTGATATCAACCAAAATTACATTTGAAAAAAAATCAGAACACAAAGATAAAGAAGGAAGGTACAGTTTGGTAATTGGGCGGCTAGAGGGAGAAGATATCACCCTGCTGAATGTATATGCACCACCAGGGGCTAAATGGAAATTTTATAAAAATGTATTCGACCTAATGATAACTAAAGCCCAAGGTTTAGTGATATGTGGTGGAGACTTCAATCTAAGACTGAATCCATACTGGGACGCAACAGGTAATTCTTCACATCAAAATAACACTCAAAGTAGGAAAACTCGGATGCTATTAAAAGAAATGGGAATCTGTGACGTATGGAGGGAATTCAACCCCAATGTAAAAGATTATACTTTTTATTCAACGCCACATTCATCTTACTCAAGGATTGATTACTTTTTTATGTTTAATAGAGACATTGGAAGAGTAAAAACATGTAAAATAGGACTGATGGATCTCTCTGACCACAGTCCGATCTATATGGACTTAAACATCCAAAAATACACAAATAATACATTTTCCTGGAGGTTGAATTCAAATGTCCTGAAAGGACCACTGAAAGATGAATTGGAATCAGATATTCTCAGATATTTGGAAGAAAACGATAATGGAGAAGTATCCCCTTTAATACTGTGGGATGTGTGCAAAGCTGTAATAAAGGGAAAAATTATTGCAAAACTGGCAACCCAAAAGAAACTGAGACAAGAAAAACTAATCACATTAGAGTCAGAACTCAAGAACCTAGAAAAAGAACACAAAGGCAACACTCATTCTAATGGCTCGCTCAAGATTAAAGAAATTAAAAATCAAATAAATGAGATCTACACAATAGAAATCCAGAAGAAACTTACATTTCTGAAACAAAAACACTATGAAGCAGGCAGTAAATCGGCAAAATTACTAGCCTATAAATTGAGGAAACAACAAACAGAAAGAGCAATCTACAAAATCAGAGACCCAGTATCAAAGGAAATAAAATTCAGAATTCAGGATATTCTTAAAAGCTTCGAGAATTACTACAAGAACTTATACTCCCACAAAAAACATAAAAATGCATCCGAGACGTTCCAAAACACATTAAACCTTCCCCAACTTACGGAATCACAAAATAAAACACTACTGTCAGAAATACAACCTAAAGAATTGGAAAAAGCAATTATGAAACTTAAAGCTAACAAATCCCCAGGAGCAGATGGCTATACAGCAGAATGGTACAAAACCTTTAAACAGCAACTATCTCCTCTCCTCCTGAAAACATTTAACTATGTCCTCCACACAGGGGAAATCCCCCCCCCCCTCCTGGAGAGAAGGGGTCATTGCAGTTATACCTAAACCTGAAAAGGATAAACTAGAATGCTCCAACTACAGACCAATCAGCGTATTAAATCAGAACTATAAGCTTTTTACCATTATCCTTGCCAAAAGGTTAGAAAACATACTGACAGACTTAATTCACTTAGACCAAACAGGTTTTATAAGACAAAGACAGACACAAGACAACATTAGACGCACTTTACACATAATTCATCATATAAAAAAATATAACTTAAATGCAGTCATATTGGGATTAGATGCTGAAAAAGCATTCGATTCGGTTGACTGGTCTTTCCTATATAGAATCTTATCCAGTTTCAATTTTCATAACAACTTCATTAGAACTATACAGGCATTATATAAAAAACCAACAGCTAAAATAAGGATTAACGGTAATTTATCATCATCTTTTGAGCTGGAAAGAGGATGTCGTCAGGGCTGCCCCCTGTCTCCACTGCTCTTTGCAGTCTTCATAGAACCTCTGAGCCAATGGATAAGACAAAATCAAGAAATTCAAGGTATTACACTTGGTCAGGAGGAACATAAAATAGCACTCTTTGCTGATGACATTTTAATATACCTAGGGCAGCCGGACACTTCTTTACCAGAACTAATCTCAGTTTTTTCAGACTATGGAGATTTATCGGGGTACAAATTAAACATGCATAAAACCCAAGTTTTAACATTCAACTATGACCCAAATCATTATTCACTAAGTGAACTCAAAACTAACTGGGAATTGGAATCTATGAAATATCTGGTGGTCAATATCCCGAAACAACTCAACAAAATTATTACACTAAACTATGATCCACTGGTGACAAAAATAAAATCTGACCTAGCAAGATGGAATATGATACCATTCTTAGGTACTGCACAAAGAATTGAAGCAGTCAAAATGAATATACTTTCACGTCTTCTATACCTTTTCCAAACAATACCGGTAGAACCTCCCAAAAAAACATGGCAGGAGCTGGACAGAAGGATCTCAAGATTCATATGGCAGGGCAAGAGACCTAGAATCAGATATAGAACCTTACAGCTAAACAAAGACAAAGGTGGGCTCATGCTGCCAAATATCAGGGACTATTTTAAAGCCGCACAAATTAAAACTTTAATAGAGATATGTAATCCAGTCTACACTGCACAATGGAAGGAGATCGAATGCCAAATAACAAGTGACATCCCCCTACAGGTGATAATAGGGAACAATGCCTTACCTAAACTCTTGAATAACACTAACCCGTGGATAGAGACCCCACTAAAAATTTGGTTTAAGATAGTCAGAGAGAATCAAGCTAAAGAGCCCTATCGACTTCTGCAATGGATTGCCTATGATCAAGACTTTACCCCCAATAAAACAGACACTAGATTTAAAGAGTGGAAAGAGAAAGGGCTGATAAAATATTACGATTTTTTTAAGGGGCAAACTTTAAGAAGTTTTGAAGATTTGAAAAAACAAGGTCTAATAAATCAAGATCTTTACAGGTTCTTTCAGCTTAGACGCCACATAAACAATATACTTAAAAAGGAGGATTTGGAAAGGGCCCAGTCAGGTGTTCTGAAGGTCTTCTTAATGGCATATAAAGGGATCCCAGGGATCAGATACATTTCTAAAATATACCAAGGTCTTCAAGACTTAAAAGGAGACAACACATCATATATAAAAGAGAGATGGGAAAAAGAGGGGAATTTCACTTTACAATTGGAAATATGGGAAAAGCTAAATAAACAGCAATGGAAAAGTACCTCATCCCTGCAGTGGAGAGAATTTGGATGGAAAAATTTGGTAAGATTTTTCAGAACACCTGCACAAAACAAATTTACCCATAAGGGGTTGAATTGTTGGTGCTTGTGTGGTGAAAAGACTGCAAATCATTTTCATGTGTTTTGGTCATGCCCAGTTATCCACCAATATTGGACCAATGTACAGACAATATTGGGGAAAATATTCAAAATAACAGTTCCCTTTTCTTTTGTAACTTTGTATTTGGGTTTACTACCAGACTCACTGGAAAGACGAGGAGATAAATACTTATTCAATGTTTTAATATTGGCAAGTAGAAAAGCCCTAACTAAAAAATGGATGCTGAAGGACTGTCCTACACCTGAAGATTGGATTAACGGGATTCAAGACATTTACTCGATGGAAAAGTTGACATTCACACTGAGACAGGACATGGATGGGTTCATGAACTTTTGGCAACCCTGGATCGCATATGTGTCTTCCATTAGATCTAATCTTTGACAAATACCATTTCAATAATGGTCCCGCTCTTTGTTCCAACACTACTCAGATGCTCTTTTACTTTTAATTACTTAATTTTCTGTTTGTTTGTTTTTTGCTGTTCTGTTTGTTTGTTTGTTCGTTTTTTAATTTTTTTTAATTCTCTTTAATTTCACTTTTTCTTTCACTTTAAAAAAAAAAGGGGGGGTGTTGTAATAATTATCCTGCCAATGTTGTCAAATAGCAAAAAATAAGGGAACATGTGATGAAAATGTAAACAATGCAATGCTGTAATGACCTGTATACCCTTTACAAAAACTTAAATTAAAAAAAAAACAACCTTTTTTAAGTGTTGCAAATTGCCGTTTGGCGTTTGTTCAGAATACGGACAACTTCATGACGTTACGCTGTGACCAAACAGTAGACTGCAGTCTGTTGATGTCACATACGGACTTCACCTCCCAGAATGCATTGTGTGTTTGTCACGTTGGCAAGCTTCCCAACATAATTTTTAAAACATTTTTTAATAAATTATAAGTTGTTAAGAGTGGAAAATTTGTTAGCAGCAATTTAATGTGCAGAAGTCACAATTTAATAACAGGTGAGAATTTATGTGAATATATGACAAAGAAGCACAACTAGCATATGCTTTTAAGTGTGCACGGACTTCAAAACATTTCACATCCTAAATTATTGTCTGTCACATGGGCAGACTGTCAGTGGCTCAGGGCCTGTTCAGGGTGGGACTATTATCCACTGTCAAATATTTAGTGAAAATCAGACAAAGTTTGTCCAAGATACAACTTTCCAAAATTTCATGGTGATTGCAACACTTCCCTGCAAGTTATGTGATAGACACTCATATAAGATTATATGGGACAGTCAAGTCAACCTATGTTCCAGATTTCATGACTCCAGGACCTTCCCACCCCTCCCCATAAGCTCACAGATTGAATGGCGAGGAGGGCGTGTCCATGGTAACACATTTGATGTCATGCTAACGTTGATGTTCATTTATGATCATGGCTGTGTTCTGATGAATCTCAGAAAATTTTCACCTCATTCTGGCCAGCCACGCGTGAGTAATAAATAAAACCGTTTTCAGCAATTCTTTTGTTAACCACTATGTGGCGCTATGTCGGTTGTCAGGTATTTTGATGTCATTGTGTTCGGGGTGGGACTATTTTCCATCATCAAAGGATTGGTGCACATCGGACAGGTTTTGCTCGAGTTACAGGTGGTTGAAGTTGTAAGGGGAGGAGTCAAACTTCGCCATGGCGCCATGGCAACACTTCCTTGTCAGTTATGTGTTGTGCACTCATGCTGGACTATATGTGACAGTCACCTCAACATATGTTCCAAATTTCATGACCCCAGGACGTTCCCACCTCTCCCCATAAGTTCACGGATTGAATGGCGAGGAGGGCATGTCCATGGTAACACGTTTGATGCCATACTAATGTGGATGTTGAGTTATGATCATGGCTGTGTTCTGATTAATCTCAGAAAATTTCACATCATTCTGCCCAGCCACGCGTGAGTAATAAATAAAAAAGTTTTCAGCAATTCTTTCATTAACCACTATGTGGCGCTATATCGGTTGTCAGGTATTTTGATGTCATTGCATTTGGGGTGGGACTATTTTCCATCATCAAAGGATTGGTGCACATCGGACAGGTTTTGCCCAAGTTACAGGTGGTTGAAGTTGTAAGGGGAGGAGTCAAACTTTGCCATGGCACCATGGCAACACTTCCTTGTCAGTTATGTGTTGTCCACCCATATTGTACTATATATTAAAGTAACCAAAACCTATGTTCCAAATTTCATGACTCCAGGACGTTCCCACCCCTCCCCATAAGCTCAGGGATTGAATAGCGTGGAGGGCGTGTCCATGGTAACACGTTTGATGTCATACTAATGTTGATGTTCAGTTATGATCATGGCTGTGTTCTGATGAATCTCAGAAAATTTCACATCATTCTGGCCAGCGTCGCGTGAGTAATAAATAAAACAGTTTTCAGCAATTCTTTCGTTAACCACTATGTGGCGCTATAACTTTTGTCAGGTATTTTGATGAAGTTGTGTTTGGGGCGGGACTATTTTCCATAATGGAAAGTCTGGTGCACATTGGACAGGTTTTGGCCGAGTTACAGGTGGTTGAATTTGTAAGGGGAGGAGTCAAATTTCGCCATGGCGCCCTGGCCACACCTTTTGAGATTTTGACTTAATTTATACAATTTTTAATGGCCAATGCCTATAGATTACGCCATGTAAAAATGAGCTCAATTGGATCAGGTCCCTAGGACAAGTGCGTTCAAATGCGAGGTGTGACTTTTTTGCCGAATTGGAGGTGGGGCGACTTTGAGGGAAGATGACGGCCTTCCTGTTGGCGGTGGGTATGGGTCACAATGATATTTTTTGCATGTCTTGAGGTGATTCACACCTCACCAAAATTTTATGTGTCTACGGCAAAGTTTATGGTCTCCAGTCTCCATAGACCTTGTACGTTCACAATGATATTTTTTGCATGTCTTGAGGTGATTCACACCTCACCAAAATTTTATGTGTCTACAGCAAAGTTTATGGTCTCCAGTCTCCATAGACCTTGTACGTTTGACCCCACCCACAAAAATGAGGGGTGGGGGGGCACATATGTTTTCCAGTTTATCGAATTTTTTGCCAGGTCTGAGGGGTTTGCCAAAAAAAATCGTGTTTTGGTTAACGTTCAGAGGGTGAAAAATGCGATCATTTAGGCAGAATAATATAGAAAAAAAAAATAAACACAAGCAGATACAATAGGGCTTTCGCCGACTGACGTTGTCAGTGGCTCAGGCCCTAATTAAAGATAGTCACTACTTTCTGAGAAATGTTGCAAAACTTTTGGGAAAAAGTTACAGGGGGTAAAGTCTAAGTGGAGAAAGTATTCTGAGTAATAAAATGATAAATGGTATTCACTTATGTAGCACTTTCTTACTCAACTCTAGATGACTGAAGCGCTTTACCTAGCCTTGCTGTCCACCCATTCACACAATGATGGCCGGAGAGCTGCCATGCACAGGCATTGGCCTGACCCACCAAGAACATCTAGGGGTTCAGTGTCTTGCTGAAGGACACTTCAACATGCAGACTGCGTAGAGAGCGGGAATCAAACCACTGTCTCGCCGATTAGTAGTCGGCTACACTAGACCTGCACCACAGCCACCCCAAGCAACAAAAAATGCTGTATATATGTGGGCTAAAAACAGAAGAGCTGCGTGAGATGCAGCCTGGCTAATGGCCACGAGAGAAAGGGATCAGAGTGCAGTGTTCAATGTGTGATAAACATGTGTTTTTCCTCATACGTAGAGTTTCAGGAGTTCTCAGTGAATGAGAGTGGCTCTCTGTTTGAGTGGTCACATGACTCATTGAGGGCATATTGAGTATGAAGAGAGGACAAAATTCAAGGCTACCAAAATGAATAATTCCTGTGAGAAGAAATGTTCATATTTATCTACAACATTCGTACCTGATGTTTTGTCTACTCAATAAGAATTCTTAATCAAGAAAACATGCACAAATATTGATGACAAACAAGCAAAGTAGACAGAGTCCAATCTGGCTCTTCTCTCAATTCATCTTTTCAGGATTGCAGTCACACAACCACCGAGGTCTCAGTGGGGAGTCTTTTTGTTCAGCTCCTCAAATCTCAATGTGGAAAGTCTGTGTGGTAGAGAGGGGGTGCGGGGTCGTGGGAGGCCCTGAGTCTTGTCTAGATCCTGTGAGGGGAGATGAATCTGGAAAAAAGTGACAGTCCCAAAAGTCCATGCATGAATGAATAAAGGAATTGCAGAGTTCAATCTGGCTTGAATATGCTACAACAGCTTTGAGCTGCTTTGCCCACAGTTTCCCACAGACCCTCACAGGGTGGATCAAAAAACATAGAGCCAAATTTCTTGCTCCGCTTTTACAGGATCATGGACTCTGAACAACAGCAAATGATTTAAAAGCTTTAGAGCTACACAAGCTCCAGTTTCTTGGTAAAGCTGCTGTGACCCGGATTTGAACCGGGGTTGCTGCAGCCACAACGCAGAGTACTAACCACTATACGATCACAGCTCCCACAGTTTATTCTCACCTGGTATTGGTATGGCACAGGTGGTGTGACTGTAACAAGATTCTGGAAGACTGGAGGTGATAAAATTAGCTTGTTGGTAATTCACCAAATGCAGACTCAACAAGTGATTTTTTTTCAATATCCTTTAGATGTTGTAATAAAGGAGCATGAAAAGTGCCTCATGTGAGGATCAAACTCACAACCTTCAGATTATGAGACTGACACTCCCTACTGCGCCAATGAGGCTACTTTACAGTTTTGACACCACAGTTCTATGAATATGATTATTAATAATTAATAACTGGAATGAATAATTAGTAAAAATTATTGCATTACCTCGTTATAACACAAGGGGGCACAACTGAAGGTTTTAGGAGTAGTGTGGAGAATGTGTTGAAGGATGAGACTGAGTTTATTCCTCAGGTTCAGCTTTATTCACAATCACATACTCCAACAATTTCAAAGCAGAAAAGAGGATGAATCATCTCTCATCTGTCCTTTATACCCCGGACATCACAACTACAGTCACATGGTGTTTAATCAAACATACAGTCACATGGTACTTAATCCCAGTCACAATGTAACTCCTCTGATCTTCACACCATTCATCCTTTCGTCTCCGGTGGTCAGGAAATCTCTCCGGGTCATCTCCTAGAAACAAAGGCCAAATTTCGCACCCTCCCGTTACCTCTACGAGGCTCAGTCCTTTTGTTCCTTGAGACGTGCAGCACACAATAAACACACAGCAATATATTTGTGGAGCATATGTAACCAACATATGTGCCCACATGACCCCCCCCCCCCCAAACGTCTAAGATGGAACAATCATAACTAGAGATGCATGACATAATAACATTACTACTTATCAATCCACCCGTTGTCTAGGCCTAAGTCTTCTGCCGTATTTGCTGTAAGCCGGCTTTACCGCCTCTGCAGTGTCCTCCTGCTGTGGGGCTGGTGCCTGTGGATTAGAACTGTTAGACAATCTCTGTGGGTGTTCTGGAGAATGCCCTCTAGGGGGTCTGCCACGACGGGGGGCCCTCGCCAACTGCACAGCTTCATCAGCCAAAACAAAAGCGGGTTTGAGTCTGTTTATACCAATTACCTCCTGTCTGTCTCCCAAATCTAGCAAAAAATGCTTCTCTCCTGTTTCCAGCACCCTGAACGGTCCATCGTACGGCGGCCACAAGTTTGGGCGATGTGCATCATGTCTGACAAAAACAAACTCCGCATTTTTTAAAGCTTTCGGCACAAAAACGCGTGGGAAGCTGTGATGAACTGGGCCAGGAAGCGTGTTTGATCGCGTGTCGCTCTGCAACCGCTGAGCGGGGGGGGCAATTTGGCGGAGGATTATCCGGGAGAAATTCCCCGGGCAGCCGGAGTGGCTGTGCAAAAACTAACTCAGCTGGGGAGGCTTGTAAATCCTCCTTAGGTGCAGAACGCAACCCCAATAAAACCCATGGTAGCCTGTCCACCCAATTTGTATCCGTAAGTGATGCTCTGAGGGCTGCTTTCAATGACCTATGGAAACGTTCGCATAAACCATTAGCCTGGGGGTTGTACGCGGTAGTGCGGTGGATCATTACCCCCAGGCTGCGGGCCATCGCTGACCATAGCTCGGACACAAATTGATGACCTCTGTCGGACGTTATGTCCGACGGAACTCCAAAGCGCGCTACCCAAGCTGTTAAAAACGCGCGCGCCACCTCTTCGGCTGTGGTTGATGCCAGTGGGACCGCTTCCGGCCAACGCGTGGTGCGGTCCACCATTGTCAAAAGGTGTGTGCACCCTTGTGACGGTGGAAGGGGGCCTACGAGGTCGACATGCACATGATCAAAGCGCTTAGCCGGGATGTGAAAAGGCTCCAAGGGAGCTCTACTGTGTTTGTGTATTTTGGCTCGCTGACAAGCTATGCAGGCTGTCGCCCATTCCTTGACCTGTTTGCGCAAGCCCGGCCATACAAATTTCTCTCCTACCATTTTGACCGACGCGCGCACCCCCGGGTGCGCCAGAGAATGGATCGAGTCAAAAACGCGGCGGCGCCACGCGGCTGGTACCACCGGACGCGGCCGTCCAGTGGAGATATCGCAGATTAGGGGGGGCATACCATCTTGCAGCACCCTGTCCTCCAGCCTTAACCCTGTTGGTCCAGACTGGAGCGCGCGCACGTCCGCATCGCTAACCTGCTCCGCGGCCATGGCTGTATAATCTATCCCTACGCGGACCGGGGCTGCGCGCGCTTCCGCGTCGCTACCCTGGTCCGCGGCCATGGCTGCAGAGTCTGCCCCCACGGGGCCTGGAGCCGCCACAGCACGTGAGAGGCAGTCTGCCACTACATTATATTTACCTGCCACATGCTGGATATTGGTGGTAAACTCCGATACCGCGGCCAGCTGTCTCTGCTGCCGGCCCGACCAAGGTTCCGAAATCTTGGCCATCGCAAAAGTCAGCGGTTTGTGGTCCATGAACACGGTGAAACGGCGCCCTTCCAGCCAGAATTGGAACTGGTGGATGGCCAAGTGTAGAGCCAACAACTGTCGAACGCGCTGTATTTTCGCTCGCTATCGCGCAAGGTTTTACTGAAAAACGCGAGCAGCTGCCAGGCCCCAGCCACATACTGTTCAACGACCGTCCCTATGGCTACATCTGACGCGTCAGTGGTGAGCGCCATGCGGGCCGTTGGGACTGGGTGTGCCAACAAAGCAGCGTTTGCCAGGGCTGATTTGACTTGAGAGAATGTGCGCTCCCGCTCAGGAGACCATTCGATTTTATTCGTGGGTTTTTGGTTTTTTAGTGCAGCGTACAATGGTTGCATGAGCTGCGCTGCGCGGGGGAGGAAACGGTTATAAAATTAACCATTCCCAAAAACTCCTGTAACGCTTTGACCGTTTGTGGTTGGGGAAAATTTGTTATTGCACGCACTTTATCGGGCAGAGGGACTGCTCCTTCTGGCGAAACGCGATGCCCCAAAAAATCAATCTGCGCCACCCCGAACTGACACTTCGCTGGGTTAATTATTAACCCGTGCTCTGCCAACCTCCGGAAAACTGCTGTGAGGTGGCTTTCGTGTTCGTCTTCGGACGTGCTGGCTACCAAAATGTCATCCAAATAGATGAGCACGAAAGGGAGGTCACGTAGGACCGCGTCTATCATGCGTTGGAACGTCTGCGCCGCTCCCTTGAGCCCAAACAGCATGCGCAAAAACTCAAAAAGCCCGAAAGGAGTTATTACCGCTGTTTTGGGTATATCCTGAGCACGCACTGGAACCTGATGGTAACCGCGTACTAAGTCTATTTTAGAAAAAATGCGTGCCCCCGCCAAATGAACTGAAAAATCTTGGATATGCGGAATGGGGTAGCGGTCATGTGCTGTGGCATTATTCAACCTGCGGAAATCACCGCAAGGTCGCCATGAGCCATCAGCCTTTGGGACCATGTGCAGTGGTGAAGCCCAGGGGCTTTTCGAACGTCTGATGATGCCCAGTTTTTCCAGGTTGACGAACTCCTCCTGCGCTATGGTCAGTTTAGCTGAGTCCAAGCACCGAGCTTTTGCAAAAACGGGCGCACCGGTGGTAGTGATAAAATGCTCCACCCCATGTTTAGCCACTGTCGCCGAAAACGTTGGGACTGTGAGTGCTGGGAACTGAGTGAGTAGTGCGTGGAACTTACCACCCGCAGCTGTGATGTTGGCTTGTGCAGTTGGCGGCACCACTCGAGCTGTGCAGGGAATAGAGTGAAAGGAGAGTGCATTAACCAGACGTCTGTTAGCAAGATCAACCAATAAACCATGTGAGCACAAAAAATCAGCCCCTAACATGTTGAAATTGACTGCCGCTACAACAAAAGTGCACTCAAATGCACGGCCCTGCAAAGACAGAAGCAGAGTCCTCTCACCGAAGGTCTTAATCGTTGAGCCGTTTGCTGCTAATACCCGGGGACCCTTGGACGGCGTCAGCCGGTCCGCGTAGGAAGGCGTGATGAAGCTCAGCTGGGAGCCTGTGTCCACGAGGAAATGCCTCCCCGAGCGTGCATCCGTCAGGTAGAGCAGTTTGTTGTCCTCCCCGAGGGTCGCAGCTGCTACCGACCCCCGGTCTTGGCGTTTCCCGAGCGCTTGAAATGGCACGGTGGGATGCACTTGCACGCCCTCTCTGCAAAGCGGCGATGGTAGAAGCAAAGGACGTCGTCCTCTCCGTGTCGCCTGGCCCTTGCCACTGCAGTCGGCGGTGAGTCTGGTGCTGCAGCCTCTGGACCCATGCCTTCTCCGTAAGTTGCGCCCAGCTCTGCTGCCGCGGCCGAAGCCGCACTCCGTTTGTGGGCGTCGACGAGTTGTTGCGCCTCCTGGCTCAGCTCATGGTAGTCTCGCCGGGCCATCAGAGGTGAGCCTGCCAGGGTCACTCTCACCGCAGGCGGCAGGGTCCTGAGGAAAAGGTGGGCGAAGATAAAAAGTTGTCATCTTCGGAGTCTCTCAGCCTCAGCATTTTCACCATCAGGTCTACGGGTCTGTCGTTCTCAAACTCTGTCAACGTTAGGAGCCCCTCTGCTCGCTGTTGCACCGAGGGGGTGAAGTGGCTGATAAGCGCAGCCTTCAATGCGCTGTACTTGTCGCTGTCCGGCGGGTGATTAACCAGATTCTCCACCCTTTGGACTGTGTGGCTGTCCAGCTTCGCCACCACATGGTAGAACTTTGTGTCATCTCTCGAGATTCTCCGGAGGTTGAACTGCGCCTCAACCGCGCTAAACCAGGAGCGCGGACTATGCTGCCAGAAGTCCGGCAGCTGTAACGTGGCGGCATTCGTCAGGCTGGCTTCTGCCGAGCCCCGCTCGGGAGAATTATCTCTGCTCATGCTTCGTCGTAAGGTCACCAGTGTGGAGAATGTGTTGAAGGATGAGACTGAGTTTATTCCTCAGGTTCAGCTTTATTCACAATCACATACTCCAACAATTTCAAAGCAGAAAAGAGGATGAATCATCTCACATCTGTCCTTTATACCCCGGACATCACAACTACAGTCACATGGTGTTTAATCAAACATACATCAAACATGGTACTTAATCCCAGTCACAATGTAACTCCTCTGATCTTCACACCATTCATCCTTCCGTCTCCGGTGGTCAGGAAATCTCTCCGGGTCATCTCCTAGAAACAAAGGCCAAATCTCGCACTCTCCCATTACCTCTAGGAGTCTCAGTCCTTTTGTTCCCTGAGACGTGCAGCACACAATAAACACACAGCAATATATTTGTGGAGCATATGTAACCAACATATGTGCCCACAGTAGTTCAATTCCTGCTACTAGCAGGAGTCCTCTCTGTGACTCTGTGCCCAGAGGTCTTTTACCTGGGAATTTTGTCAGAGCTTGGGGCCTGGCTTGGGGTCTGCAGCTAGGGTCTGCTTACGTCTTCGTGGAAGAATTAATTGCCTGCTCGTACAGCGTTTGACATAGGAGTTCAGCCCAGAAGAAAGCTTTTAACTGGATTACCTAAGGATGCAATAAAATGTGTAGGTATGCTTGAGTTTACAGAAAAAATAAGGTTAAAGAGGAAAAATTACAACTTGGGTTGCTTGGAACAAAATGAAAATTGAAGATTAACTCCACCTAGTCACTGTTATGCCATTTAGTGCGTTTCACAAAACACTGTCACACAGCATGCGTGGCTTTTCTTAACTTTACTGCAGCAACTTCACATGTAGAGCATCCATTACAAGTGCCGTCGACAGCCTGTCCCCCTAATGCATGCTGGGTAATGCAGTTCAATACATAACAACAGCTCTTCCCCCTTTAATAGAAGAAATCACATTTTTTTTTAAGAACCCACATATCACCTGCAAAACAAACTTTGAGCTTCCATTATCTGATTCTCATGCTCATAACAACTGAAAACTCTTTTTTTTAAACACGTACTCATTGCCACACATTTAAGGCACTTTTCCACTAGCCCAGCACACCTCGGCACGTCTCGATTCACTTCGACACAGTTCGGCTCACTTTTGTCTCCATTACAATCGTGTTAAGCTGGGGTGGGTGGGATTTCTATAACAGCGAGGCGGCGCCACACTCCCGTGACGTAGAACACGCGACCCAAGTAAAACATAACACATGCAGCTGTACAAGGTGACTCCTCAGTCTGTGGCTTTTTTCACCGTAAATGCCAAAAAGGACCACCAGACAAGGGTACAGGCAGCGAGATGAAACACTCTGGAATAGTTCTGCAGCTTCTGGGAGAGCCAAAGACGTGAGGATACAAACTAGGTCATATATGACGGTAAGCTAATGTTTCTAATGCTAGTTTGCTATAAGTACGTCGTGCTACACTTTAATGTCTGCAAGTTATCGCTGTTAGGTACTAAAATATGTACGCTGTGTGTGTTTCAGATGGCTCTGTTGTGGGGAAATTACCGCTTCATTCGGTCTGGGCGTTCAGCACAGCCTGTCACAGATGTCATCAGCCTGTCACTGATGTCAACACAGCTTCACAAACGATCAGAGGTTATAGAGCTTAAGAATGTCTGTAGAAACGTTTATTTCCTGTACAACAAATTGCTCTGATCTGCGTGAAAATCATGGAGAGACTGTTGAGACATCATGGACGTACTTGCTGCTGCAGCACTGAGTCTGAGGTGGTGTCATAGAAAAAAATCATCAGCTGACACAACTTGATCGCAATGTTAATAACTATATTACCCACAAAATATATATTCAAAAAGTAAACAGTACTGAGTTAGGTATAATAAGATATATTTGACAGTTATCATGCATTTGAGGCCAAAACAAACTTGATCTAGGATTAAAAGCAATTAAAATAATGCAGTCACAAGGTTACATGGAAAATACTTGATTTACTAGATACATGTACTGTAGAAATATATATTCTCTGTATGGCTGTGTAGTTGTGCATGCACATGTTGGACATATGAGAGATATGCTGACAGCACATATGTGATTTAACCTCACGATGAAGGAGACGGGGAGTCTGGGACACCTGTGGAGGACAGCGAGAGAAGACAATGGGTGTGGACAGAGGACTCCCTGACCTCTGAGGCTCGAGAGGAGAGAGGGGGGAGTAATGTAAATAAAGGGATTATGATGGAGATGTGTGACCTCCCCTGCGAGGGAGATTTCTTGATGTGAGAATGTATAAAGGTGAAAACTTTGGTGTGTTTCCTCCTCTTTGTTCGCTGCTCAAGAATGAGAGCAGACTGTGGGAATGGTTGCTTGAAATAAACTTGAATTAAATGCAATTCAGTTTCATTATTCAAGGCTCCCCACAATTGGTGACCGACGACGTTGAGAATGACCGGAGAAGGTCTCAGGGTCCCAGACTCACAGAGTTCGGTTCTGGCGAGCGCAGTGGCCGTCAAGCTGCCTGATTTCTGGCAGGATAACCCACGGTCGTCGTTCCTGCAAGCGGAGTCGCAGTTCGCGCTCGCAGGAGTAACGGTGGATGACACTAAGTTCCACCATGTCATCGCTAAACTGGATAACCGCACAGCTCGGTGCGTGCAGAGCTTGGTGGAGCAGCCACCCGCTACCGGCAGGTACGACAAGCTAAAATCCACCATCGTTAAGTTTTTCACCCCCTCGGCCGAAGTGAGGGCGAGGAGGATCCTGTCTTTGCTAGACCAAGGAGGACACAGGCCGAGCGCCCTGATGGAGGATATGATACAGCTGAGAGGGTCAGACAACGATGATTTCCTCTTCCAGTTCATCATCCTCTCCAACCTCCCGACGCATGCGAGAAGTGCGCTGGCCGGCAAGAAGTGTCACACCCCGGAGGAGTTCCGGGAGCAGGCCCAGGAAGCAGACGGGATTCTGGACGCCTGCGGCGGGCAGGCAACTGCAGCGGCAACCCAAGACAGCGGGGAGCCAGAGGCGGCTGACCCAGGCTGGCCGACGACGGCGGCAGCACGGCCGCAACGAGGTGGAGCCAATGGCCTGGTGGCAGAGGCACGGCCTCGATGCAGCGGAGGAGAGGATCTCTGCTTTTATCATCGGAGGTTCGCTGATAGGGCACGCAGGTGCGTGCCGCCCTGCAACTTCAAGAGTTCGGGAAACGGCAAGACCGAGGGTCGCTAGCAGCTTCGACGCTCGGAGAAGGCAACAAGCTGCTCTACATCACAGATATGAGCTCCGGACGAGAGTTCCTCATAGACACCGGAGCCCAAGTGAGCTTCATCACCCCGACATACGTAGACCGGGTGGCTGGACCCCGCGGTAGCGGAGCTACGGCGGCAAATGGCTCGAGCTCGAACACCTACGGGAAAAGGACCTTGCCTTTATGCTTACATGGTCGCACATATGAATGGACTTTTGTAATAGCGGCGGTGAGTTTCAACATGTTGGGCGCGGATTTTTTGTGCTCACACAGTTTGTTAGTTGATCTTGCTAATAGACGGCTGGTAAATGCATTATCTTTTTACTCTCTCCCCTGTTCAGCTCGAGTGTCCCCACCACCAGTACAGACCCACGTCGCTACAGCAGGTGGTAAGTTTCACACACTCCTCACCCAATTTCCAGCACTCACTGTGCCCACTTTTTCAGCGACGGTCGCAAAACACGGGGTGGAGCATTTTATCTCTACATCTGGTCCTCCCGTGTTTGCAAAGGCTCGGCGCTTGGATGCAGTTAAGCTCGCTATAGCACGCGAGGAGTTCGCCAGCCTAGAGAGGCTGGGCATCGTTCGTAGGTCAAAAAGCCCGTGGGCTTCGCCGCTGCACATGGTACCGAAAGCCGATGGCTCCTGGAGACCGTGCGGCGATTACCGCAGGCTAAACAATGCTACGGCGCACGATCGTTATCCCATCCCGCACATTCAGGATTTTTCGGTGCACCTGGCGGGGGCGCGCATTTTTTCAAAGATTGATCTGGTTCATGGCTACCACCAAGTCCCAGTCCAACCGGGGGACATTCCTAAAACAGCGGTAATAACCCCGTTCGGACTTTTCGAATTTTTACGCATGCCGTTTGGTCTCAAAGGGGCGGCGCAAACATTTCAGCGGATGATGGATGCCATGTTACGCGATCTCCCTTTCGTGTTTGTGTACCTCGACGACATTTTGGTCGCGAGTACTTCAGAGGACGAACACGAAAAGCACCTCACAGCAGTTTTTAGGAGGCTGGGAGAGCACGGCTTAATAATTAACCCAACCAAGTGCCAGTTCGGCGTCGAGCAGATCGATTTTTTGGGTCACTGCGTCTCCCCAGAGGGAGCGGTCCCATTACCAGATAAAGTACGCGCGGTGGCGGATTTTCCCCGGCCACAAACGGTCAAATCACTGCAGGAATTCTTGGGGATGGTGAATTTTTATAACCGATTCCTGCCCCACGCAGCTCAAATCATGCAACCGTTATATGCCGTGCTCAAAAAGCAAAAACCAACCCATGCGGTCGAATGGTCTCCAGAGCGGGAGCGCGCGTTCACAGAGGTAAAAAAAGCCTTGGCTGACGCTGCGCTCCTGGCCCACCCAGACCCGGCAGCACATATCGCGTTGACGACAGACGCTTCAGATTTAGCCCTAGGGGCCGTTATTGAGCAACAGGTCGCCGGAGTTTGGCAGCCATTGGCCTTCTTTAGCAAATCCTTAAGCGCGGCTGAGCGAAAATACAGCACGTTAGACAGAGAACTGTTGGCGCTGCATTTGGCTATTCGTCATTTCCAGTTCTGGCTGGAAGGACGGTGCTTCACCGCTTAACCACCGTATGAAGGGCCATTTCGAGTGCTGGAGGCAGGTGATAAGCAATTTGTGCTAGATTTTGGAGACAGAAAAGAGACAGTCAGTATTGACAGACTAAAACCTGCTTTTGTCATGAAGGATGAATCTGTACCGGTCGCGAGGGCACCTCGACGAGGCAGGCCCCCGCAGGGGGCAAATAATCACTCTCTCCCTCAGTCAACAGAGCCGGAGCAGAAAGGTGCCGCAGGCAAGGCGGGCCCAACTCACAGCAGATTCGGCAGACGGTTGAAGCCCAGGCGGCGCACAGACTGAATGCTGATGTTGATTGTGCAGTAGTCAGTAGCATGTTATTGAATTTTAGGGAATAGTCCGTTCTTCATCGTTTGGGGGGGGGGGATTATATGGCTGTGTAGTTGTGCATGCACATGTTGGACATATGAGAGATATGCTGACAGCACATATGTGATTTAACCTCACGATGAAGGAGACGGAGAGTCTGGGACACCTGTGGAGGACAGCGAGAGAAGACAGTGGGTGTGGACAGAGGACTCCCTGACCTCTGAGGCTTGAGAGGAGAGAGGGGGGAGTAATGTAAATAAAGGGATTACGATGGAGATGTGTGACCTCCCCTGCGAGGGAGATTTCTTGATGTGAGAATGTATAAAGGTGAAAACTTTGGTGTGTTTCCTCCTCTTTGTTCGCTGCTCAAGAATGAGAGCAGACTGTGGGAATGGTTGCTTGAAATAAACTTGAATTAAATGCAATTCAGTTTCGTTATTCAAGGCTCCCCACACTCTGCATCAACAATGTACTAGACATGCATTCATGTAGTATTGCACTGTGAATTGCACTGACAATAAACCTCTGAAGTTTTTGCAGATGTCTCTTTTTTTATATGTGAAGGTTACCACCATGTGGTATAAATTAAATACTGAAAGATTGGAAAAGCTAAGAATAATCCAGCAGTTTGAGAAATCACTTTTGGTTTGGTGTAAGTCTGTCAACAGAATTATGAACCATAAAGCAGTTTGTGTTAAAATGTTAAATTCCATTAAACCTAATCCGGGAGCTTCCAATCATGTGTCATGGGGGGCCAAGACCCTGCAGGTTCTCTCTTCTACCCAGTCTCTTCAGCAGGTGTTCTCACTGATCAGTCAGTGGAAGAAGTTCAGTGGAATCTGCGGTTGAAGACACTGGTTGGAGGTAAAGCCTGCAGGGTCTTGGCCCTCCATGGCACATGATTAGACACCCCCGCCCAAACCCATTATGATGAAGAGCAGATGCTAATATGACCCAGAATTCCTCCACATACTGGTACTGTCACTAAAGTATGCAGGGTCTTCTGCAGTGGCACGTCCAACAATATAGTCTTCAGTTAATAAAATAATTGTTTTGGTTACTTTTTTCTTAAAAATGAGCCATTATTTTCAAGGTCACCGATAAATCCTTTGTACAGTTGACTCTTTTCCCACTGGTGTCTTAACAGACAAAATAGAAAATCATGATGCAAACACATAAGTCACTAAATTGTTTATTACAATCAGCAGTAAATTCCAGATTATTCAGAATGTGCAGAATTCAAACTGTAAAAAAAAACAAAACTGGAATGGTCACACACGGCAGCCACGCTCCCTCACTGAGAAGCAACTGGATCGGCCCCTCGTACTGGTCCTGGTTCAGCAGATCTTCAGCCTGCATCTCTGTAAATAGTGAGGCAAGGTCCAGTTGGGGTGGACAGTTTCCCTCTTGCCTAAACAAAAGACAAATGGGTGGTGGTTAATTAAAGCAAGTTTAAAACATATTTGGGAAATACACTTGTTGCTAAAAGCCAGTGGTGGAATGTGGATTAATGAATGAATCTTTATTTCGGATTGATTAAAAGTAAAGATTAAAAGAAAACAGAATAATATAACAAAGGGGAAAAATCTAACAAGGTCAAATTAAACAATAACTCCTCTGATTATACAGTTCAACATAGGTTATCTGAAATGTGTGATGGCTGAAGCTGCAGCTTATATTGCCCACCATATTTCATCCAAGAATTCAAAAGAAAAACAAAAGAGGAGGGATTACAATTTGAATGTGACAATAAAGTACTTTGTTGTTGTATTTAACCACAATTTTCACTTAGCTGCGCTTCAGTAGATTTTACAAGGGCTGGGTTACATTTAAACTCATCTGTTTTTACTGTGGCCTCAGCAATCAGAATGAATTAATACATTCACTTGAATGGAATATAGTACTTTAACTGAAGGTGTGCATCACCGAGTGTGGAGTCGCTCAGTCAAAATATGAAGTTTTTATCAATAAAAGTTTGTCTTGTCTGTAAAAGTGTCTCTTCTTGCCCTGGCTTCAGGTGTGGGTGGTGTTTTGTACTAGCATTGCTAAAATATAACAGGAAGCACTACAATGGGTCTCAAATATTTGTAATGTGTCCTGTTACTGCTTGAGTTTATTGATGATAGACTATAAACTACACATATAAAGTAAATTATATTGATGACAGAACGTCTCACATTCGCCAAAACATACAGTTAAGAACATAACTCACAAAGGATCACACAAGTGATCTGACAAAAAAATAAATCCATTAACAAGCGGTTTATTTTACAGTTGATGTGCCATATTCACACAATCAAATAAATCTCAGTTCAGTCCCTTTTATATTAAGTGGAAATTGTGTTACTTTGGTTTTGACACTTTACCTATAAAAGCAAAGGATTTCAGTACATTCCACAGAGGCGAGGTAGGTTGTGGGCTGGCTGCTTTCCTCTTGCCTAGATGAACGACAGAAATGGGATGTGGTTAGGTTCAAGCAAGTTCAACACTTAATACAGGCACATCTCAAAAATTAGAATACCATGAAAAAATTCAATATTTTTTTCCACTCATTTCAGAAAGTGAAACCCATATATAGATTCATTACAGGGACAGTGATATATTGAAAGTGTTTATTTTAATATTGATGATTACGGCTACAGCCCATATTAACCAACACCTCAGCGGCCAACATTTATATTTAAAAACTATTTTTTAAAGTTAATTTTATGTAATATTCTAATTTTTTGCCAAATTGAATTTGGGGTTTTCAGGGGCTATAAGCCGTAATAATCAAAATTAAAATAAATAAACGCTTGAAATATATCACTGTCTGTGTAATGAATCTATATAATATACGGATTTCTCTTTCTGAAATGAGTGACAAAAAATATTGAATTTTTTCATGACATTGTAATTTTTGGAGATGTAGCTGTATTAGGGAAATACACTTGTGAAAGTCAGTGGTGGGATGTGACAAAAATGCTTCGTTTCCCTGACAAGCACTGCAGGATCCACAGAATAGGTGTGTGGGTCTATTCTGACGCTTTAGAAAATTATATGAATGACTTTATAAATCACTGGTTTGAAAAAGCAATTTTAATATGACGAGATTTCGGCTCCTGTGGTCCATTTCACCAGTATCCACAATATAAATACTGAGGGAAGCTAACCTCTGGCATGTGGAAACACATTCTAGCATTAAATTGCACACAATTTAATGAGCAGCACCAAAGTGCAATACGTACACAAACCAGGACTTTAACCAGAATTAACATATTTCATCGTTTTGCTCTCACAAGCGAATACTTAGGAGAAAACAAGCGCGAATCAGCAGAGTTGGCTACTAGCTAACTAGCTAGCTACTAGCTAAAACTCGTTAGCCAGCACAAAACGGCACTGTATGGCTCAAAAAAAGTGAGCTTACCACCAACAGGATAAATAAGCAAATAGACGCACATTATTACAAATCACTCACCGTCGATGGTTCTCTCACGTTCGTCTTCAGCTTGTCCGTAGTCCGGTTCTATGCTAGGCTGCCATCTGTATCGGTGCGGGTAGCTCCTCTCACTGTGGATCTGCCACCAAGCAGAGAAAACGCCGCACCTCTTCGTTGGACCACGGTGTACAGTTCCGCAAAACCTACAACGCTGTCTGTATTAATAGCGTATTTACTCCGTGACCGAGTTAGTCCGTGAAATATTGCAAATGGCGGTCGTGTGTAGATTCATCAGAAGACGATCGCTTTCGTGACGTTACGACCTGACCAATCAGCGGCGACCAGGCTGTTGACGTCACAACACGGCACGACTCAGCACGGTTGTACCCTGCCCTCGAGCAGGCACGAAAATAGCGCCTGTTAAACCGTGCTGGGGCTAGTGGAAAGGGCTACAACGCGTGCTGAGCTGTGCCGTGTTGGGCTAAGCGGGACTAGTGGAAAAGGGCCTTTAGCTCAGGCATGTGCTCTCTCACCCTCTCTGGTGGATAGTGAGACATTCCTGGCCCAGATGTGATAATTAATCTATACAGCGGTTATGGATCTGCCCCGAGGTCTTTTCTGGATGAAATACCTTCATGTCTGAAGCCTTGGGTTTGCATCATGGATCTACTGGTACTTTTTCCAGCACGGCTGTGATTTGCTATTTTTTAACAAGTAGGAAAGGTACAAATTTGCAAGAATAAAGATGCAAAAATACGATAAACGATGCCAATTTTATAATGTCAGAAATGACAGTTTAATTACACAGAATAAACATTTAACCAGCATCCAGATGAGATTTGTGAATTTACAAGAAAAAAGTTTAAAATTTATAGGAAAAAAATTACAGATTTTGTGAAAAAGTTTCAATTTTCTATGAAAAAAGTTGTAAATTTATTAGAAAAAGATAAACATTTATAGGAATAAAGTCATACATTTTTGAAAAAAGTTGAATTATTTATGATTTGTGTTTATGTCTGTAGCGCCTTGAGATGACTTTTGTTGTGACTAGAAGCCATACAAATAAAGGTGAATTGAATTGAGACTTTGTGGAAAAAGTTTAAAACTTACAGAAAAAAGTTGCAAATTTTTGAGAAAAAGTCACAAATTTGTGTGAAAAAATGGCAGATTTTTGAAGGAAAAAGTTTCACATTTACAAGAAAGTATTAGAAAATTTATGAGAAAAAAGTTACAGATTTTTGAGGGGAGAAATGATAATTTTTTGAGAAAAAAATCAGATTTATGTGGAAAAAAGTTGCAAATTTATGACAAAAAGTTGACAGTTTACAGGAAGAAGTGAGCAAATTTGTTGGAAAAAAGTCATAATTTTTAAAAGTTGAAAATCCACAATAAAAAAAAATGCAGATCTATGAGAAAAAAGTCACAAAGTGAGAAAAAAAATATTCAAATGTGAGAAAAAGCTGAACTGTGATGGTGGGTGTGACCAACATGTGGTCACATGATCAGATCAGAGCTCTATAGTCTCTGTTATGAGGAAGTGAAACTCACACAGACACCGTCACTGAGAGCAGAAATGGCACAGAAAGGAGTTCAGCTGAACCCAGAGAAAATCTCTTGTCCGATCTGTCTGGATCTGCTGAAGGATCCGGTGAGTCTTCCCTGTGGACACAGCTACTGTATGGACTGTATTAAAGCCCACTGGGATGAAGAGGACAGGAAGGGAATCCACAGCTGTCCTCAGTGTAGAGAGGTCTTTGTACCGAGGCCTCGTCTGGTGAAAAACACCATGTTAGCAGATCTAGTGGAGGAGCTGAAGAAGACTGGACTCCAGGCTGCTCCTGCTGATCACTGCTATGCTGGACCTGGAGACGTGGCCTGTGATTTCTGCTCTGGGAGGAAGCTGAAAGCCTTCAAGTCCTGTTTATTCTGTCTGGCCTCTTACTGTGAGAATCACCTTCAGCCTCATTATGATTCACCTACATTCAAGAAACACAAGCTGGTGGAGCCCTCCAAGAACCTCCAGGAGAACATCTGCTCTCATCATGATAAGCTGAAGGAGATTTTCTGTCGTAGTGATCAGCAGACTATCTGTTATCTCTGCACCATGGATCAACATAAAGGCCATGACACAGTCCCAGCTGCAGCAGAAAGGGCTGAGAAGCAGAAGGAGCTCAGGAAGAGTCGACGAAAAATCCAGCAGAGAATCCAGGACAGAAAGAAAGATGTGAAGGTTCTTCAGCGGGAGGTGGAGGCCATCAATGGGTCCGCTGATAAAGCGGTGGAGGACAGTGAGAAGATGTTCTCTGAGCTGATCCATCTGATCCAGAAAAGAAGCTCTGATGTGAAGCAGCAGGTCAGATCCCAGCAGGAAACTGAAGTGAGTCGAGTCTTAGATCTTCAGGAGAAGCTGGAGCAGGAGATCACTGAGCTGAAGAGGAAAGACGGCGAGCTGGAGCGGCTCTCACACACAGAGGATCACAACCAGTTTCTCCACAGCTACCCCTCACTGTCAGCACTCAGAGAGTCTCCACACTCATCCAGCATCCATGTTCGTCCTCTGAGGTACTTTGACGATGTGACAGCAGCTGTGTCAGAGGTCAGAGACAAACTACAGGACATTCTGACAGAGACATGGACAAACATCTCAGAGACAGTCGCTGAAGTGGATGTTCTGCTGCCACCACCAGAGCCAAAGACCAGAGAGGAATTCTTAAAATATTCACAGGAAATCACTCTGGATCCAAACACAGCAAACAGATATCTGGGATTATCAGAGGGGAACAGAAAAGTAACATTTATGAGACAACAACAGTCTTATCCTGAACATCCAGACAGATTCACATGGTGGTCTCAGGTCCTGAGTAGAGAGAGTCTGAGAGGACGTTGTTACTGGGAGGTGGAGAGGAGAGGGCAAAAAGTTGATGTAGCAGTAGCATATAAGGACATGAAAAGAAAGGGGGATGGGAGGGAATGTTGGTTTGGATGTAATGACAAATCTTAGTCATTAGATTGTTACCAAGACAGTTTCATATTTTTTCACAACAACATCGGCACTCCAGTCTCAGGTCCTGTTTCCTCCAGAGTAGGAGTGTACCTGGATCACAGAGCAGGTATTCTGTCCTTCTACGGAGTCTCTGAGACCATGACCCTGATCCACAGAGTCCAGACCACATTCGCTCAGAACCTCTATGCTGGAATGTGGCTTGATTGTGGATCCACAGCTGAGTTAGTTAAAGTCAGATAGACTGAAGTCTTCCATGCTGTCGTGGGTTTAAATCTGGATTTTACTTTTCTGTTTTATTTTCTCTCCATCATGGTTTCTGCAGAGATCAGCTGTCAATCAAACATTGTGGGCGGTACCTCCACGTCTTGTCGTCATTGTCTTCCTGTTTTTGTGGTTCTAGTGGAACTCTTTCCTCTGTCTGTCAGTCATGGAGGCTATCACTGCTCATATAATATTTCTATAATATTTCCCCACATGAAAACAGAAACTCCTCTGAGCTCTAAATGTTGGTTGAAGATTTTCACTGATGTGACTGGAATCTGTTTTTCTCTTGGACTTTAACAGAGAAATCAGCAGAGCTTCATTTATCACGCAGATTTTGTTCTCATCACTTTCTAAGGTTGCTCAAATGTGTAGAAATGATCAGTTCTGAGGTGTTTCAACGTTGTCATTGTCATGTTCTTGGCAGTAGGTGCTTTGTTCTATTTTAACAAGGGAGGTGGCGGCATTCACCTATTTAGCATGAGGTGCAAACGTTTCAATGTAAATTTGGCATCAGTTTGCAAGAATAAAGGTGGAGAGATATGATAAATGATGCCAATTTAAAACTAAAACAAAAGTTGTAAATTACAATTTACAGAGTCAAAATTTAACCAGCATCCAGATGAGAAATTTACAAGAAAAAAGTTGAAAATTTACATGAAAAATGCTTTAAATTTATTAGAAAAAGATAAAAATTTGAGGAAAAATGTGCAAATTTATGAGAAAAAAACTGCAAATTTTGAGAAAAAAATTTCTGAGAAAAAAGTAACAGATGTTTAAAAGTTGCAAATCTGTAAGAAAAAATTGCAGACCTATGAGACAAAATCTGCAAAGTTATAAGAGAAAAAAGTCAAAGTTTTGAGAAAAAAGTTGCAAATGACAAGAAGCTTGGTGATGTATACAAATTTTCTTTTTTATTTCTGCTTAGAATTGGTGGTTCAAAGTCATTTTACTCAGTTATGTAACGTGATGTCAAAGGTTTATGATGATGTCATCGGGACAATTCTCTCTGTTTCCATGTTGGGAGGGGAAATGTCCCTCCTATGACACTGTACAAAAGTCGTATGTGAAGTAGAAAAGCACTCAGAGAGCACATCCCTCCACCAAGGCTCCTTCCGCCCCTCGTGGATCACCTCCAAAATGTAATGGGTTGGTGTGTCGGCCACGAGCCAGTTCTGGTGAAAACTGCATCAAAGTCTATCCAGTATTGTTGTCAGGCCACAGGTCATCATATTGCTGTTTTTTTCCTCAGCCTTTAATTCTTCTGCTCTACTTTGGTGCATTTTAGAGATTTTTCATGAGCAGGAGGTCAGTTAAACAGCAGGAGGTCAAGGGGGCAGTGTGGAGCAGTTTGGGTTTGTAGGTGTTGCAGCTCAGCAGGCAGAGGTTTCATGAGGCCGTTCACCTGAGCAGTTGGGGCTTGTTTGCTCAGTGTTGCAGAGAGCAGCTCTCCTTGATGCTTGGGTGACCACAGAGACACAACTGGTGACGTTTGCCTTTTATTTAGGAGTTGCAAATTTGCAAAAGTTGCAAATCTACAAGAAAAACTTGAAAATTTTCAGGAAAAAATGCAAATTTACAAGAAAAAAACCCTGCAAGTTTATGACAAAAAGGTGCATTTTTTTTAAGAAAAAGTTGCAAATCTACAAGAAAAACTAATAAATTTACAGAAAAAAAATACTAATTTAGAAGAAAAAACTGCAAATTTATGACGAAAAAGTGTCAAAAAACTCGCCAAGACCCAAACACCGGACTGCGAGCTGCAAAGATGTTTAATAACAAAAAGCACAAAAGTAACACAAAGACAGAAACTTACACATAACACCAAAAGGAGGAGATTCAGGTAGGCATGCGGGAACTCCAGGGAGGACAGGGCTCGTGTCTAGAGAAATAGGAGAACAGCCTGGATGGAACCAGGCTGAGGCGTATGGAAACGCCAGGATTAAAGGGAATAAAGAGGTTTAAAGCCAAGATGGAGCACACCCGTCATTACACACAGTGGTAATGAGGAAAAAAATGAGACGGGGGACTCCCGTCTGCACATAGAGAAGGAAGCTGCAACGAGCAGCATTGCAACGCCCTTTAAATAAGGCACAGAGGAAATGAACAAATGATTACAGGTGTGGGTCACATGAGCGAGGAGTAATTAATCCAAAATGACAGCTGTGCTAGAACGAGAACTTGAGCTAATACAGGAAGTAAACAGCACGCTGTCAAGATAATAGCACAGGAGGAAATGGCCAGAAGTGACTGACTATAAATATGGAATGAATACAAAATGAGAACAGACCAGATAAATAAACACAGGGAAAAATGAACCATATAGGCAAGGACACGATGAATACAAAAACAAGAGATACAAATACTGGAATGTTAACAAGAAAAACCAGAAAGAGGACTGAGAGTAAAAGGTGAGGGTCGGCTCACGTCTAAACAGGTGAATAATATTAATAATATGAAACTGGATGGTAAAAGACATAATAAGAACCTAGACGGAACTAGGAATAATAAAACTAAGAAACAGGAGAACTAATGAACAAACAGAAACAAAAACAACTCAGATAACAAATTACAACCAAAACCAAGCAGACAAATACTAAACTGAAGTGGGAAAATGGAGAAAATAATCAAAATGAACTTAAAGCCTGAGCACGGGTGGAGAGCCGTGCTCAGGCATCGTGACGAAAAGTGGAAAATTGTTGAGAAAAAATCCTGAAATTTATGAGACAAAAGGTCACAAATTTTTGAGAAGAGTTGAGAATCAACAAGAAAAACTTGAAAATCTACTGGAAAAAAAAAAGGAAAATTTACAAGAAAAAAAAATGAAAATTTATAAGGAAAAAAGTCTCAAATTTATAAGAAAAAAGCTGAAAATTTACAGGAAAAAAATCACAAATTTACAAGAATCTTTTGTAAATTTACAAGAAAACAGCTGGTAATTTTTGAGAAAAAAGTTGCAGGTTAATGAGAAATGTTTCAAATATTTGAGAAAAAAGTTGGAAATTTGCAGGAATTTGAGTTTTCCTCCCATTATTTATTGCACATGTAAACTACTGTATGTGCAACCAACACACACATGGTGTTTTGTGCACGTGAGTGACAGCAGGCGTCAGACAGCTGAGCGTGTAGACTAGTTACTGATGTGCGTTTCTTCTTCCCTAAACTTCTTCTGGTCGTTGCACTTGTGAAGTTCTGGGTCAGGGTTCAGGAGCTAAAGCTGCTGCAGCCACGAGCCTCAACATCAGTCTAGAATGTTCTGTTGATTAGAGCTGGACCCAGGAGGGACTAGAGGGGGGATGCTGTCACGCATGGGACCAAAATGAGCCAAAAGAAAAAGCAAAAAAAACTTTTTCATCATAAATTTGCATATTTTAAGTTTTTTTCCTCACATATTTGCAACTTCTTTCTAAAAAAAATTTGACTTTTTTCTCATAAATTTGTAATTGTTTTCCATGTCAATTTTCAACTATTTTCTCAAATCTGCAACTTTTTTGATGATAATTCTGCAACTTTTTTCAAAAACATTCAACTTTTTTCTTCAAAAATTTGTGACTTTTTTTCTCAAAATTGCAGCTTTTTATCTCACAAATGTGACTTTTTATCAAAAATTTCCAACTTTTTTCATCATAAATTTGTTTTTATCTTGTAAATTAGCATTTTTTCTCTATAAATTTTTAAGTTTTTCTTATAAATTTGCAACATTTTTTCATAAATTTATGACTTTTTTCCTGTAAATTTGCAACTTTTTTCTCATAAAGTTGCAAAGTTTTCTTGTAACTTTACAATTTTTCTGTAAATTTTCAACTATTTTTTTCCACATTGGCAACTTTTTTCTTTAAAAAAAACTATTTTCTCATAAATTTGTCATTTTTTCCTGTAAAATTTTAAATGTATTCTCATAAATCTGCAGCTTTTTTTCCTCAAAAATGTACATTTTTCTTCTTAAAAATTTTTGTCTCATAAATTTGTAACCTTTTCCCCTGTAAAATTTAAACTTTTTCCCCATAAATATACAGGGTTTTTATCAGTAAATTTTCTTTCTTTTTTTTCTTGTTGATTTTTATCTTTTTTTCTCAAAATGTTGTGACATTTTGTCTCATAAACTTGCAGCTTTTTTCTCATAAATGTGACTTTTTCCCGGAGTGGTGGACTAGTGGTCGAGTATCTGCCCCACAGCCGGGAGGTCGTGGGTTCAAGCCCCAGTCGGGTCATACTGAAGACCATATAAAAATGGTACTTCCCACCTTCTAGCTTGGTGCTCAGCAAAATAGAATGGGGGAAGGTGAAGTTGTTTGTGGCAGTGCCTTGCATGGCAGCGGCCCCTCTGATTCTAGATGTGATTAACATTGTAGACAGGAGAAACGCCAGTTTGTTCTACTGTCCATGATGGACTGAATGACAATAAAGTTGGCTTCTTTTTCTCAAAAAATTGTAACTTTTTTATCACAAATTTATAGTTTTTTCTTGTAAATTTGTATTTTTTCCTGTAAATCTCCAAGTTTTTTTGTTGTTTTAAATTGGAATTTGCAACTTTTTAAACTGGCATCTTTTGTCATATCTTTACACTGTGGTGGACCACCAGGAGGCTCCACTCTCACCCAGTGACTTGGGGAGTAGGGAGGGGGGGCAGGAGATGTACACGTATGCACCTGGGGCAGGAGGTGTAAATGTAGGCGCCTTGGTGCCAGAGAGTCAGTCTTGTTGTTAGAATTGAACAGAGTTCTGAACTGGTAGCTGTTGTGTCTCGTCACATCATTCCTCCACATTGGTGACCTACGACATGAAAATGCTCAGGCGGGAAGACAAAATGAGCTCCTCTTTGGGAACACCCATGGTAGGGCCCCCCCCCCCCCACACACACACGAGACCCCAGCCTCATTCGCCGTGGCGATCAAGATCCTGGACTTCTGGTTTCATGACCCGGCTTCCTGGTTCATCCACGTGGAAGCTCAGTTTGCTCTCCGTGGAATTTCTCCAGACGACACGGGATATCATTACATGGTGGCTTCGCTAGACTTGCGCGCCACTCAGCACGCCATGAGCCTGCTCCAAGACCCCCCACTCCAGCGAAAATACGACATTCTCAAACAGCTGTTATGGTGTTACACGCGCTCCATCAGGGAGAGAGCGGAGAAGCTCCTCCCCCACTCTGAGTTAGGAGACAGCTCAGCTGCGGAGTTAATGGAAAGTAAGCTGGCTTTGCTGGGCACAGATGATGGATCTTTTCTCTTCGCCCATCTCTTCCTGAGGAAACTGCTGGTTTCGGCGTGGACAATTTTGACCAACTCACCGCTGCTGGCTGCCAGGGACTGCTGCACGCTGGCAGAAGAAGCAGACCGCATTTTCCAGGCGAATAGGAGTTTCGGCATCCAGGCAGTGACACCAGGCTCTTTGGCGGAGTCCACTGAGGCTGCGGAGCCAAAGGTTGTAGCCGCAACAGCTACTCGGGACTTTGTGTTTCTACCATCAACATTTTGGCACTGACGTGCAACGTTGTCTCCCGCCATTCCGTTTCAAGATGCCGGGAAACGGGCCAGCCAGTGGTCAGTAGACGCTGTGACCGCTGGCAACAGGGAGAAGCTGCTTTTCCTCGAGGACATACGTTCTGGGAGACGGTTTTGACCCACTCTGGTTCCCAGAAAAGTCTTATTTGCTGGTCGGCGCTAATAGGCTGGGTGAAGGCTGCGGCCCGTCATTAACTGCTGCCAATGGCTCCCCTATCAAGACTTTTGGAGAAAGATCAGTGACTGCGTGTTTTCATGGACGCAACTACAAGTGGGAATTTGTGGTAGCTGCTTGCTCAGTTCCTATCTTAGGTGCTGATTTTCTGTGTGCTTATGGTCTCTTTGTAGATGTTGCTAACAGACGTTTGGTTGATTTTCCCGTGCTCACGGTGCCTACCTTTTCCGCTACTGTGACCAAAAATGGGGTTGAGCATTTTATCACTACAAAGGGCCCACTGGTTTTTGCACACCCATGCTGCCTGGACACGGCTAAGCTAGCCATCGCAGGGAAAGAGTTTGCTAACTTGGAACGTTTGGGGATTATTAGGCACTTCAATAGCCCTTGGGCATCCCCGCTGCACATGGTGCCCAAGTCCGATGTTTTGTGGCCGCCGTGCAGTTATTTCTGTTGCTTGAACAACATCCCTGAGTACGACCGTTACCCCATCCCGCACATTCAAGATTTTTCGGTGCATGTGGCCGGAATGTGCATTTTTTTCTCAGGTGAATCTGGTCCACGGCTACCACTGGGTCCCGGTTCGCGCTGAAGACGTCCCAAAGACAGCAGTGATAACACCTTTCGGCCTTTTCGAGTTTCTTCGCATGCGGTTTGGGCTGAAGGCCACAGCTCAGACTTTTCAGAGGATGATGGATGCGGTGCTCCGTGACTTGTTGTTGGTGTTTGTCTACCTAGATGACATTCTGGTGGCTAGCGTGTCTGAGGAGGAGCACCTTTCCCATCTGAAGCAAGTGTCAGTTCGGGTTGCCGGTGATCGATTTCTTGGGCCACCGCATCTTGTCTGAGAACGTAATCCCGCTGCTGGATAAAATGCGGGCGGTGTCAGATTTCCCGCATCCGAAGATCATGAGGGCATTGCTGTTATTTTTGGGAATGGTTAATTTTTACAACCATTGCCCTCCCTGGGCAACCCAACTGCTGAAACCGCTGTACGGTGTGCTCCAGAAAAAGAAACCCGCAGATAGCATCGACTGGACCCCTGATCGGGTCCAGGCTTTTGCAGGGGCCAAAGCTGTGCTCGCCAATGCGGCTTTGCTAGCCCACCCATCCCCGTTGGTGTGGATCACGCTTACTACAGATGCGTCTGACATCGCAGGAGCAGTGGTGGAACAATACGTCTCCGGTTCGTGGCAACCGCTTGCCTTTTTTAAGCCGTACTATGCACGATAACGAACGTAAGTATGTCACCTTCGACAGAGAATTGTTGGCCATCTACCTGGCCACGCGTCACTTCCACTTTTGACTCGAGGGTCGCACATTTACTGCATTTGTCGACCACAAGCCTCTAACGTACGCGATGTCCAAAATCTTGGAACCGTGGTCGGCGCAGCAACAACGTCACCTAGCCACAGTATCGGAGTTCACGACCGACATTCAACATGTGGCCGGTAAGCTCAACGTTGTGGACGACTGTCGTGTGCACTGGTCTCTCCAGCCTACCTGGGTATTGATTTTTCCGCCATGGCCACTGACCAACCGGGGAATGAGGACATTTGTGTGCTCTGTTCCACGGGTACGGGCCTTAAACTGGAGAGCAGGGTGGTACAAGAGGGTTGACCCCCCCGCTTTGCAACATCTCCACCGGCAGTCCCCGCCCGGTTGTTCTGGGCTCTTGGCGCTGCCGCGTTTTTGAGTCTGTTCAATCTCTCTCACACCCTGGCGTACAGGCTTCGGTTAAGCTGGTGGGGTCTAAATTCGTCTGGCCCCACTTACACAAGGATGTGAAGGAGTGGGCTGCTGCGTGCATTGCGTGCCAACAGCCTAAGGTTCAGAGGCACACCAAGGCCACCTTCAAACCTTTCCGGATTCCAAGCAGGAGGGTCGATCACATCCACATGGACTTAGTGGTCCCCCTTCTGCCGTTGCAGGGTTTCATGCACCTTTTGACGATAGTGGACTGCACCACGCATTGGTCAGAGGCAGTTTTGCTGGCTTCCACCACATCTGCCGACGTTGCCCGCGTATTTTTGTCATCCTGGTTCGCACATTTCGGTTCCCCGTCGGATATCACCGCCGACAGGGATTCCCAGTTCGTTTGGGAACTCTGGTCCGCTATGGCCGAGATCCTGGGGGTCAAAGTTCACCATATCATCGCATACAACCTGCAGGCTAATGGTTTGTGTGAGAGGTTCCATAGGTCGCTTAAAGCCACGTTCAGAGCCTCGTTGACCGGTGCGAATTGGGTCAACCACCTGCCTTGGGTCCTTCTGGGATTGCGCTCCATGCCCAAGGAGGATCTGGCAGCTTCTCCAGCTGAGCTCGTTTTTGGTCAACTGTTGCAGATCCTGGGGGAATTTTTGCCTGAAAGTCCTGTGCCCGGTACCAACTTGGCCGCGCGCTTTTTTCCTAGGGCAGCGGCCAGTAACATTCCGGGGCTGGTGCACCATTGTTTTCCCCGCACTTTTTGTTCCGAATCGTTTGGAGAATGCCGAGTTTGTTTTCGTCAGACATGATGTCCACAGAACCCCGCTGCGTATGGGTATGGAAGGCCAGAGGATCCTGAGCACGCTTGGAGGAGGTAACTCATTCGGCGATGTAGTGAGGCTCATGGTGGGCTACTTCTACGCCCCTGAAAACATCATAATGTGGTGCATACAGTTCAGACAGCGGCGCCAGCGACTTGGAGAGTCGGTTCAACAGTTTGTGGTAGACCTTCGGCTGCTGGCGGGTGAGTGCAGGTTTGGGACTTTGGAGGAGGAGCTGGTCCGTGACCAGTTAGCGGAACACATGGCCTATTCCTTGGCGAGGGTCCGCCTGCTAACCCACGCTGCTGAGCTAAAACTGCTAGCAGCAATGGAGCTAGCACAATAACACGAGGTAGCGGAAAGGCTAACTAAGAATCTCGGTGATATGGAGGCCCTGCACAGGAACGATAAGCAGTGGAAGGTACTGGCCTTGGATTCGGACAATGGCAGCGAAGATGAATATGCAGCCATTGTAAAAATTAGGTCCACCCCGGGGACACCGAGATGCTACGGCTGCAGATCCAGTAGGCACTGCTATGGAGCGAGGGAGTGCGCAGCGATGGGTAAGCATTGGGGACGGTGTGGTTACACAACCAGGAATTGCTACAACTCCACTGACTTTGTGGACCTTAATGCACAATCCACACAATAGTAAGTTGAAAACAGACAGACAGATTATACTCTGGAAGGTATTGTGAAATAATGGCAAAATAAGGATCTTAAGTCATGTATATTAAACCAAAACAAGCTACAGCATAAAAGTCTCCATTCCCATGTCAGTGCTAATATACATAACGGGAGACATTGGCACCTAAGCTAGCTAGCTAGTGAAACACTGTCAGACACTTTTCAAAATGACAGGAAGACCACTGGGAAAACTATGTCCCTCAAGATGGCAATCGTGGGAATGTTGAACGTTTTTACGCTGAGTTTGTTTATATGTAAATATACTCAGAAAATAATACACAGCTCTTTACACTTAATTCTTTTTTGGTGCGTTTTGTTATTTATTTATTTATTTATTTATTTTTGTTTTTCAAATGAATTCTGCACTACTCTAGGATTCAGAATGTGTTGCAAACAGATTAAAAGGTTATTATCATTCATGGACTGGTGAAACAGTGCTTAAGCATGGAAGCCTTAGCCTGAAGATGAAGGCACCAACCTCAAAGTATCCATCCAAATGTCCAAGATGTCTTGTTGCAAATATACCATAGCCTTTGGTGAATAAGCTAGCTAGCAAATACAAAACGAAACATGTCACTGGCCTTTTGAGAGGGTTTCAGTCACTTCTCTTTCATTATGACGGTGGAGGTGTGTTGTCATGATTGTAGCAAACAAAATTCATTGTCAAAGTTGGCTCGCTGTCACTCGTGATGTTACGCTTGAGTCTGACCACTCGACATTGACTTGAGCAATATAAAGCCGAAGTGTCATGAGCAGTGCATTGAGCACCGTTTCAGCACGCCCACAGTAAATTGACTGTAGTAAGCGAGTCCTCGTTATGTTTGTCACATCACGTGAGTTGAGGGCTCGCAGGAAGGTTGAGAGGGAATTATTTTTTTCTTGTTGCTTTGTATTGTATGTTCCTGCCAACGAATTTTGAATTGACCTCAGATGGCCAAATGCTCAAAAAAAAATGACTAAGATTATTTTCAGGTTTTCCACTCAGGTGCAGTTCTGACAGACTTGATTAGATGTTTCATAACATTCGTTCTCTCATGAAGAAATTGTCTCAAAGTTGTTCATTGTTCCATAAGGTCTCAGTTTCAACATCACTAGTTGTTACCAAGTTTGGGAGTATGACAAAGGCAGAACACACTTTCAACTGGCTTGAACAAATTTTCTAATTTCTTTTATAAAGTTAATTATGATTTTCTTCATAAAAATCGCATCCACTTTTCTCATCCAATGCTATTTTACGGTTTTCCAATTTCCAGTATACTGACAAATTAAGATATGTTTCATGTGGTTCCAAAAATGCTTGATTCTTAAGTAACTCAGTAACAGCCTATGATGCACATGAAATATGTAAATCCTCTTTTTTAAAGTTTTGCAAATATGTTAACCTATTCTGACATTTCTTATTAAATAATTGAAAGACATATGGGAGTTATTGTTTGATTTCATGTCCATCTTCTTGATCCTCAGAGACAAGAACTCACACAAGGGTTTAGTATGAGACTGATCAAATATTTTCAATAGGATTATTAACGAAGGCTTAACTTACCCATTGCTAAATTCTTAAGCTCAAGACTTTGTGTATAAGAGTTTCCATCTCTATAAAATGTGGATGGTGCCCTAACGAGGAATTGAGTGTGATGAAAGTAAATCTTCATTCCTACTAACATTCATATTTACACTAATACGTGTACCAAGATTAAATTACCTATAAAACCCTTTAATTTCACTGCAGATAAGTAACTAATTCCAATAACATTAGCCAAACTTTCAAACTTATCGCACAAATGCTTTGTAGAACGGCAACTCAAGTGCCACTTGGAAGTTCAAGATGCATTTCTTTGTGAAGACTGGTTCACAACCTACTGTTTGTAATCTTGATTCACAGATGAGGAGCTTCCATTTTTGCAAAACCAAACCACTGTTTCAGTTCGGAAGGCAAATTAAGAGCATGGAACTCTGTCAACCCCAGTGAAATGGCATAAAGAACTTACATCACTTTCTTGGCACATGTAGTACACAACCAGGAATTACTACAGCTCCACTGACTTTGTGGACCTTAATGCACAATCCCCACAATAGTAAGTTGCAAACAGACTGACAGATTATACTCTGGAAGGTATTGTGAAATAATGGCAAAATAATTAAGTCATGTATATTAAACCAAAAAAGGCTACAGCATTAGAGCCTCCATTCCCATGTCAGTGCTAATATACATAACGGGAGACATTGGCACCTAAGCTAGCCTGCTAGCTAGCTAGTGAAACACTGTCAGACACTTTTAAAAATGACAGGTAGACCACTGGGAAAACTATATCCCTGAAGATGGCAATAGTGGGAATGTTGAATGTTTTTACACTGAGTTTGTTTATATGTAAATATACTCAGAAAATAATACACAGTTCTTAACACTTAATTGTTTTTGGGTGCTTTTTCTTATTTATTCCATCCATCCATCCATCCATCTTCTACCGCTTTTCCGGAGGTCCGGGTCGCGGAGGCAGCAGTTCAAGCAGAGAAGCCCAGACTTCCCTCTCCCCAGCCACCTGCTCCAGCTCTTCAGAGGGGATACCAAGGCGTTCCCAGACTAGCTGGGAGACATAGTCTCTCCACCGAGTCCTGGGTCTGCCCCGGGGTCTCCTCCCAGTGGGACGTGCCTGAAACACCTCAAGTGGGAGGCGTCCAGGAGGCATCCTAATCAGATGCCCATACCACCTCAACTGACTCCTTTCAATGTGGAGGAGCAGCGGTTCTACTCTGAGCCTCTCCCGGATGACTGAGCTCCTCACCCTATCTCTGAGGGTGAGTTCTTATTTATTTATTTATTTATTTATTTTTGTTTTTCATTTGAATTATGCACTACTCTAGGATTCAGAATGTGTTGCAAACAGATTTAAAGGTTATTATCATTCATGGACTGGTGAAATAGTGCTGAAACATGGAAGCCTTAGCCTGAAGATGAAGGCATCAACCTCAAAGTATCCATCCAAATGTCCAAGTTGTCTTGTTGCAAATATACCATAGCCTTTGGTGAATAAGCTAGCTAGCAAATACAAAAAGAAACATGTCACTGGCCTTTTGAGAGGGTTTCAGTCACTTCTCTTTCATTATGACGGTGGAGGTGTGTTGTCATGATTGTAGCAAACAAAATTCATTGTCAAAGTTGGCTCGCTGTCACTCGTGATGTTACGCTAGACTCCGACCACTCGACATTGACTTGAGCAATATAAAACTGAAGTGTCATGAGCAGTGCATTGAGCACCGTTTCAGCATGCCCACAGTCAAGTGACCGTAGCAAGTGAGTCCTCGTTATGTTTGTCGCATCACGTGAGTTGAGGGCTCGCAGGAAGTTTGACAGGGAATGTTTTTTTTTTTTTGCTTTGTATTGTTCCTGCCAACGAATTTTGAATTGAACTCAGATGGCCAAATGCTCAAAAAAAAAGGACTAAGATTATTTTCAGGTTTTCCACTCAGGTGCAGTTCTGACAGACTTGATTAGATGTTTCATAACATTCGTTATCTCATGAAGCAATTGTCTCAAAGTTGTTCTATAAGGTGTCAGTTTCAACATCACTAGTTGTTACCAAGTTTGAGAGTATGACAAAGTCAGAACACACTTTCAACTGGCTTGTCAGTGAGACAAGAATTAAACAGCTGGCCCAGGTTCCACTGAGATTTGAACTCAGACCACTGGATTCAGAGTCCAGAGTGCTAACCTTTACACCACGGAACCTAAAAGGAGTCCAATCAAGTAACATTATCCAAACTTTCAAAGTTATCGCACAAATGATTTGTCGATCAGCAACTCAAGTGCCACTTGGAAGTTGTAGATGCATTTCTTTTGTGAAGATAGGTACACAGCCCTCTGCTTTTAATCCTCATTAATATAATCAACAGTATCTCCACCTGTCACGTGGAAAACTGTGTTTTGATTCCGTGACAGGGAGCTTCTATTTTCACAAAACTAAACCACTGTTTTAGCTAGGAAGACAAATTCAGAGTGTGGAACTCTGTCAGCCCCAGTGAAATGCTATAAATAACTTACATCACTTTCTTGTCACATGTACTACACAACCAGGAATTGCTGCAGCTCCACTGACATTGTGGACCTTAATGCACAATCCCCACAATTGTAAGTTGCAAACAGACTCTGATAGTTTTTACTCTGGAAGGTATAGTCAAAAAGTGGCAAAACAAAGTTTCTAAGTCATGTATATTACACCAAAACAAGCTACAGCATAAAAGTCTCCATTCCCATGTCAGTGCTGATATACATAACGGGAGACATTGGCACTCAGGTGCAGTTCTGACAGTCTTTATTAGATGTTTCATAACACTGTGTTGCTCATGAAGCAATTGTCTCGAAGTTGCTCATTGATCCATAAGGTCTTTGTTTCAACATCACTAGTTGTCACCAAGTTCGGGGATATAGAGTCCAGAGTGCTAACCATTACACCAAGGAACTGATAGGTAGTGTGACCTTGAGTTCCAATTTATAAAATTAGTCTTTGCTGAAGAATTTTTTTTTCATCTCAAAAGTCAGGCTTTTGAGACTGCTTCTCTCACCCAAGAACTAGAGCTGTAACCCCATCCATTGGCCATAAAGTGTAAGATAATTCCTAGCTCCAAGACTCTTTGACAAAGGAATGTTTTAATTGACAGTTTTATGATCAACATTGCCCCGACCAGATGGGGAAGCCAGGACTGCTTTCCAATAAACAACAAGACAGTTCACAGTGCCATCGGGTGGATGAATCAGTAATATTTAACTTTCTTTCTCTTTTCGGTGGAATATATTCCTTATGGACAAATGAACTAATCCATATACTTTCTTTTAAGACAGCAGCGCCTACAGAAGATATGACTGAACTCTGGGACAGACAATGTGGTTTCAAATGCTTTTATTGATATGATTCGATTTGATACGATTGTGATATGTTCTGCTATTTTTAGGAAGAAATTAATGTTTGCATGCTTATTATCACAAGTTAATTACAGTAGATGTAGATGCATTTTATGCTCCTTTATTGAGTAGAATATCTTAGTCACTAAAGTTTAAGGAATTTATGCTTTATTCAGCAACATGTGTCTTAAAAGGAACTCTGATTATGTTGGCATGTTAGCTCTATATGCTTTATTTTTATGTTAGTAACATAACTATAATTTAATTTTTTTGAAAATAATTCCCAGTTTTATGTATTTTTTAAAAACTTTACTACGATTTGTGTTTACGTCGCAATGCATTCTGGGTAGTGACGCAGAATGGTTGCAGCCGTTTTTTCTGTCTTATACAAGCCAAGAAGCGAAGCTACAAACTACTGCCATTTGTCAGTGAAAATGCCACATTGTGCAGCTTTTGGATGTAATTTCCAATCAAAGAGAAATAAAGAGAGCGGGGTAAGCCTCCACAGCTTTCCTAAAGAGGGAAAATGGAGGAATAAGTGGGGCGGCAGCAGCTCAGCAGGTCATCTAATAACCCGATGGTTGGTGGTTCGCGTCACGCTCTCCCCAGATATCCTGCCGTTGTGTCCCTGGGCAAGACACTTTACCCGCATTGCCTCCAGTGCCCATAACACTGGGTATGAATGTGTAAAAATGTTTAAATGCTCGGTGGCTGTAGGCGCGGATTGGCAGCCACATTTCCGTCACTCTGTTTGTGATCACGCTATAGCGTATGCCTGATAAAACTGACATATGTATTAATCACGCTGTGAAAATAGCACAATATCGCTCAAAGCGCGCGCATGAGACATGTCTGTGATTGCACGCTTGTGTTGACCGTTCCTGCCTTTCCTCTCCGAACTGTGGTTTTGGGACGCAGGGGAGATGCATCTTCCTCCGCGGTCAGTTCCCGAGTAAATCTCACTCTTGTGGTACACAGAAGCACAGGCCGTTTTGCTGAAGCGTTGGGGCTTTATTTATATACCGCACTGTTGTCAGCAACAAATTCTACCTGCTCTGGTCGACTTGCTCTTTCTACTTATCCGCACCAAATCACACACACCTTTCGGGGGGGGGGGGGCGCCTCTGCTGCGCAAACGCCATCACTCACTCACTCAAGTCCACGCACCGAGCTGCCCCATCCAAACACACGCACCAGACACATCCCACAACACTTGATACAGCTGACATATGTATTAATCACGCTGTGATATCGCTCAAAGCGCGCGCTTGGCTTGACATGTCAAAGATCTGGCTGGCAACAGTCAGAAAAAAAAAAAAAAAAGGTGGAGCGCTGCTTATGGACATTCAACCCGCATTCTGAGAAAGCAACAGAGAAATTGCTTTATGTTGCTCAGAGTCCATGTTTATTAGTTCAGTGGCCATCATGCTTGTAGACAATTTTTTGTGTTTGAGCATTCTATTGTAAGTAAATCAACAATATATAAGTTTCACCTTAAAATAATGCTTCCTCAAGCACACGCTTGAGACACTCAAAGCAGAAAGACACTCGTGGAGCGGAGTGAAACTAGCCCCCCCCCCAAAAGGTGTGTGTGATTTGGTGCGGATAAGTAGAAAGAGCGAGTCGACCAGAGCAGGTAGAATTTGTTGCTGACAACAGTGCGGTATATAAATAAAGCCCCAACGCTTCAGCAAAACGGCCTGTGCTTCTGTGTACCACAAGAGTGAGATTTACTCGGGAATTGACCGTGGAGGAAGATGCATCTCCCCTGTGTCCCAAAACCACGGTTAGGAGACGAAAGGCAGGAACGGTCAACACAAGCGTGCGATCACAGACATGTCTCATACACGCGCTTTGAGCGATATTGTGCTATTATCACAGCGTGATTAATACATATGTCAGTTTTATCAGGCATACGCTATAGCGTGATCACAGACAGAGTGACAGAAATGTGGCTGCCAATCTGCGCCAACAGCGTCTCCGGCCACCACCGAGCATTTAAACATTTTTAGACATTCATACCCAGTGTTGTGGGCACTGGAGGCAATGCGGGTAAAGTGTCTTGCCCAGGGACACAACGGCAGGATATCTGGGGAGAGCGTGATGCGAACCGCCAACCATCGGGTTATTAGACGACCTGCTCTACCTGCTGAGCCGCTGCCGCCCCAATTTTTCCTCAACTTTCCCTCTTTAGGAAAGCTATGGAGGCTCAGCCCGCTCTCTTTATTTCCCTTTGATTGGAAATTACATCCAAAAGCGGTGCAATGTGGCATTTTCACTGACAAATGGCAGTAGTTCGTAGCTTCGCCTCTTGGCTAAACGGCTGCAACCATTCTACGTCACTACCCAGAATGCATTGCGACATAAACAAAAATGGCGATTTACATCGTAATAAAGTTTTTTAAAAATATATAAAACTGGGAATTATTTTCAAAAAAATTAAATTATAGTTATGTTACTAACATAAAAATAAAGCATATAGAGCTAACATGCCAATATAATCAGAGTTCCTTTTAAAGGGGGCTCTCACTCTCAGATCAAATGTCTCTCTCTCCCCCTCCTCTCTCCTCTGTTCTGCAGGAGTCCATAGCGGCACCTTAACTGGCCAATAGCATTCAAACTTTCATTGCATTTTCCTTTTTAGGTCGAGTTTATGGTCTTTGTTGGAAGAAGCTCACATATAATTGGGCCACCTCAGGTCTCATGGAGTTTGGGACCACCCTGCAACACTAGAGAAAACTTAAGTTTTATGGCTTTTTGTTCAGAGTCTGCTCGGGTATGGTTGGCCAAAGCTGTGAGCAGCATTCTCTGCTCCTCCAATTTCTCCTGTCTTTTCAAAAGGGGCCCAAAGCCGGTCATGCTTTGTGTAAATCCTGTTTCTTTTATGTAAAATTCATTTTTCTTATTTTATTCTTCTTTTTCTTTAAATTATCATGCAAGAAGATTTTGTTTAATTTTTTTTAAAGCTTAAACCAACTCATTTAAACCACCAAAATCAGAAGAAACACGTTTGTGATGTAATTTGACTTTCTGATGAGACTTTACACAATAAACCAATTCCTTCTTCAATGCATAAGAGAGGACCTCGCCCCGTTTGCTGGCGACCAGCCTTTGTGATCCCGGGAGCAGGCCATAACCGTGGTACGGGTCTCCCCACAGACCGACGCTGGTTCAGGGAAACAAAATCCAGTGGACCCGCCTGCTAACCACTGGGATGCAAAGTTTCTGCGGCTGATGGTCTGTTATGCAATTTACACTTGTCTTCAGAATATTCCTGATATAAGTTCTTTGAAACTAATTTTATGCAAACTCCCATCAGAATCTCAAAATACATGTTGTCTTTCATTAATATACGTTCTTTTTCAGAGTAAAACAAATTTTCTAATTTTTTTTATAAAGTTGATTATCATTTTCTTCATAAAAGTCGCATCCACTTTTCTCAACCAATGCTATTTTATGGTTTTCCTATTTCCAGTATAGTGACAAATTAAACTATGTTTCATGTGGTTCCACAAATGCTTGATTCTTAGGTAACTCAGTAACAGCCTATGATGCACATGAAATATGTAAATCCTCTGTTTTAAAGTTTTGCAAATATGTTAACCTATTCTGACATTTCTTATTAAATAATTGAAAGACATATGGGAGTTATTGTTTGTTTTCATGTCCATCTTCTTGATCCTCAGAGACAAGAACTCACACAAGGGTTTATTATGAGACTGATCAAATATTTTCAATAGGATTATTAACTAAGGCTTAACTTACCAATTGCTAAATTCTTAAGCTCAAGACTTTGTGTATAAGAGTTTCCACCTCTATAAAATGTGGATGGTGCCCTAACGAGGAATTGAGTGTGATGAAAGTAAATCTTCCTTCCTACTAACATTCATATTTACACTAATACGTGTACCAAGATTAAATTACCTATAAAACCCTTTAATTTCACTACAGATAAGTAACTAATTCCAATAACATTAGCCAAACTTTCAAACTTATCGCACAAATGCTTTGTAGAACGGCAACTCAAGTGCCACTTGGAAGTTCAAGATGCATTTCTTTGTGAAGACTGGTTCACAACCTACTGTTTGTAATCTTGATTCACAGATGAGGAGCTTCCATTTTTGCAAAACCAAACCACTGTTTCAGTTTGGAAGGCAAATTAAGAGCATGGAACTCTGTCAACCCCAGTGAAATGGCATAAAGAACTTACATCACTTTCTTGGCACATGTAGTACACAACCAGGAATTACTACAGCTCCACTGACTTTGTGGACCTTAATGCACAATCCCCACAATAGTAAGTTGCAAACAGACTGACAGATTATACTCTGGAAGGTATTGTGAAATAATGGCAAAATAAGGATCTTAAGTCATGTATGTTAAACCAAAAAAGGCTACAGCATTAGAGCCTCCATTCCCATATCAGTGCTAATATACATAACGGGAGACATTGGTACCTAAGCTAGCCTGCTAGCTAGCTAGTGAAACACTGTCAGACACTTTTAAAAATGACAGGTAGACCACTGGGAAAACTATATCCCTGAAGATGGCAATAGTGAGAATGTTGAATGTTTTTACACTGAGTTTGTTTATATGTAAATATACTCAGACAATAATACACAGTTCTTAACACTTAATTCTTTTTGTGTGCCTTTTCTTATTTATTTATTTATTTTTGTTTTTCATTTGAATTATGCACTACTCTAGGATTCAGAATGTGTTGCAAACAGATTTAAAGGTTATTATCATTCATGGACTGGTGAAATAGTGCTGAAACATGGAAGCCTTAGCCTGAAGATGAAGGCATCAACCTCAAAGTATCCATCCAAATGTCCAAGATGTCTTGTTGCAAATATACCATAGCCTTTGGTGAATAAGCTAGCTAGCAAATACAAAAAGAAACATGTCACTGGCCTTTTGAGAGGGTTTCAGTCACTTCTCTTTCATTATGACGGTGGAGGTGTGTTGTCATGATTGTAGCAAACAAAATTCATTGTCAAAGTTGGCTCGTTGTCACTCGTGATGTTACGCTCGACTCCGACCACTCGACATTGACTTGAGCAATATAAAACTGAAGTGTCATGAGCAGTACATTGAGCACGGTTTCAGCATGCCCACAGTCAAGTCACCGTAGCAAGTGAGTCCTCGTTATGTTTGTCGCATCACGTGAGTTGAGGGCTCGCAGGAAGTTTGACAGGGAATGTTTTTTTTTTTTTTTGCTTTGTATTGTTCCTGCCAACGAATTTTGAATTGAACTCAGATGGACAAATGCTCAAAAAAAAAGGACTAAGACTATTTTCAGGTTTTCCACTCAGGTGCAGTTCTGACAGACTTGATTAGATGTTTCATAACATTCGTTCTCTCATGAAGCAATTGTCTCAAAGTTGTTCTATAAGGTGTCAGTTTCAACATCACTAGTTGCTACCAAGTTTGGGAGTATGACAAAGTCAGAACACACTTTCAACTGGCTTGTCAGTGAGACAAGAATTAAACAGCTGGCCCAGGTTCCACTGAGATTTGAACTCAGACCACTGGATTCAGAGTCCAGAGTGCTAACCTTTACACCATGGAACCTATAAGGAGTCCAATCAAGTAACATTATCCAAACTTTCAAAGTTATCGCACAAATGATTTGTCGATCAGCAACTCAAGTGCCACTTGGAAGTTGTAGATGCATTTCTTTTGTGAAGATAGGTACACAGCCCTCTGCTTTTAATCCTCATTAATATAATCAACAGTATCTCCACCCGTCACGTGGAAAACTGTGTTTTGATTCCGTGACAGGGAGCTTCTATTTTCACAAAACTAAACCACTGTTTTAGCTAGGAAGACAAATTTAGAGTGTGGAACTCTGTCAGCCCCAGTGAAATGCTATAAATAACTTACATCACTTTCTTGTCACATGTACTACACAACCAGGAATTGCTGCAGCTCCACTGACATTGTGGACCTTAATGCACAATCCCCACAATTGTAAGTTGCAAACAGACTCTGATAGTTTTTACTCTGGAAGGTATAGTCAAAAAGTGGCAAAACAAAGTTTCTAAGTCATGTATATTACACCAAAACAAGCTACAGCATAAAAGTCTCCATTCCCATGTCAGTGCTGATATACATAACGGGAGACATTGGCACTCAGGTGCAGTTCTGACAGTCTTTATTAGATGTTTCATAACACTGTGTTGCTCATGAAGCAATTGTCTCGAAGTTGCTCATTGATCCATAAGGTCTTTGTTTCAACATCACTAGTTGTCACCAAGTTCGGGGATATAGCATAGACAGACTGCACTTTCAACTGGCTTGTCAGTGAGACAAGAATTAAACAGCTGGCCCAGGTTCCACTGAGATTTGAACTCAGACCACTGGATTCAAAGTCCAGAGTGCTAACCATTACACCAAGTAACTGATAGGTAGTGTGATCTTGAGTTCCAATTTATAAAATTAGTCTTTGCTGAAGAATTTTTTTTTTTCATCTCAAAAGTCAGGCTTTTGAGACTGCTTCTCTCACCCAAGAACTAGAGCTGTAACCCCATCCATTGGCCATAAAGTGTAAGATAATCCCTAGCTCCAAGACTCTTTGACAAAGGAATGTTTTAATTGACAGTTTTATGATCAACATTGCCCCGACCAGATGGGGAAGCCAGGACTGCTTTCCAATAAACAACAAGACAGTTCACAGTGCCATCGGGTGGATGAATCAGTAATATTTAACTTTCTTTCTCTTTTTGGTGGAATATATTCCTTATGGACAAATGAACTAATCCATATACTTTCTTTTAAGACAGCAGCGCCTACAGAAGATATGACTGAACTCTGGGACAGACAATGTGGTTTCAAATGCTTTTATTGATATGATTCGATTTGATACGATTGTGATATGTTCTGCTATTTTTAGGAAGAAATTAATGTTTGCATGCTTATTATCACAAGTTAATTACAGTAGATGTAGATGCATTTTATGCTCCTTTATTGAGTAGAATATCTTAGTCACTAAAGTTTAAGGAATTTATGCTTTATTCAGCAACATGTGTCTTAAAAGGAACTCTGATTATGTTGGCATGTTAGCTCTATATGCTTTATTTTTATGTTAGTAACATAACTATAATTTAATTTTTTTGAAAATAATTCCCAGTTTTATGTATTTTTTAAAAACTTTACTACGATTTGTGTTTACGTCGCAATGCATTCTGGGTAGTGACGCAGAATGGTTGCAGCCGTTTTTTCTGTCTTATACAAGCCAAGAAGCGAAGCTACAAACTACTGCCATTTGTCAGTGAAAATACCACATTGCGCAGCTTTTGGATGTAATTTCCAATCAAAGAGAAATAAAGAGAGCGGGGTAAGCCTCCACAGCTTTCCTAAAGAGGGAAAATGGAGGAATAAGTGGGGCGGCAGCAGCTCAGCAGGTCATCTAATAACCCGATGGTTGGTGGTTCGCATCACGCTCTCCCCAGATATCCTGCCGTTGTGTCCCTGGGCAAGACACTTTACCCGCATTGCCTCCAGTGCCCATAACACTGGGTATGAATGTGTAAAAATGTTTAAATGCTCGGTGGCTGTAGGCGCGGATTGGCAGCCACATTTCCGTCACTCTGTTTGTGATCACGCTATAGCGTATGCCTGATAAAACTGACATATGTATTAATCACGCTGTGAAAATAGCACAATATCGCTCAAAGCGCGCGCATGAGACATGTCTGTGATTGCACGCTTGTGTTGACCGTTCCTGCCTTTCCTCTCCGAACTGTGGTTTTGGGACGCAGGGGAGATGCATCTTCCTCCGCGGTCAATTCCCGAGTAAATCTCACTCTTGTGGTACACAGAAGCACAGGCCGTTTTGCTGAAGCGTTGGGGCTTTATTTATATACCGCACTGTTGTCAGCAACAAATTCTACCTGCTCTGGTCGACTTGCTCTTTCTACTTATCCGCACCAAATCACACACACCTTTCGGGGGGGGGGGGTGCCTCTGCTGCGCAAACGCCATCACTCACTCACTCAAGTCCACGCACCGAGCTGCCCCATCCAAACACACGCACCAGACACATCCCACAACACTTGATACAGCTGACATATGTATTAATCACGCTGTGATATCGCTCAATGCGCGCGCTTGGCTTGACATGTCAAAGATCTGGCTGGCAACAGTCAGAAAAAAAAAAAAAAAAGGTGGAGCGCTGCTTATGGACGTTCAACCCGCATTCTGAGAAAGCAACAGAGAAATTGCTTTATGTTGCTCAGAGTCCATGTTTATTAGTTCAGTGGCCATCATGCTTGTAGACAATTTTTTGTGTTTGAGCATTCTATTGTAAGTAAATCAACAATATATAAGTTTCACCTTAAAATAATGCTTCCTCAAGCACACGCTTGAGACACTCAAAGCAGAAAGACACTCGTGGAGCGGAGTGAAACTAGCCCCCCCCCAAAAAAGGTGTGTGTGATTTGGTGCGGATAAGTAGAAAGAGCGAGTCGACCAGAGCAGGTAGAATTTGTTGCTGACAACAGTGCGGTATATAAATAAAGCCCCAACGCTTCAGCAAAACGGCCTGTGCTTCTGTGTACCACAAGAGTGAGATTTACTTGGGAATTGACCGTGGAGGAAGATGCATCTCCCCTGTGTCCCAAAACCATGGTTAGGAGACGAAAGGCAGGAACGGTCAACACAAGCGTGCGATCACAGACATGTCTCATACACGCGCTTTGAGCGATATTGTGCTATTATCACAGCGTGATTAATACATATGTCAGTTTTATCAGGCATACGCTATAGCGTGATCACAGACAGAGTGACGGAAATGTGGCTGCCAATCCGCGCCAACGGCCACCACCGAGCATTTAAACATTTTTAGACATTCATACCCAGTGTTGTGGGCACTGGAGGCAATGCGGGTAAAGTGTCTTGCCCAGGGACACAACGGCAGGATATCTGGGGAGAGCGTGATGCGAACCGCCAACCATCGGGTTATTAGACGACCTGCTCTACCTGCTGAGTCGCTGCCGCCCCAATTTTTCCTCAACTTTCCCTCTTTAGGAAAGCTATGGAGGCTCAGCCCGCTCTCTTTATTTCCCTTTGATTGGAAATTACATCCAAAAGCGGTGCAATGTGGCATTTTCACTGACAAATGGCAGTAGTTCGTAGCTTCGCCTCTTGGCTAAACGGCTGCAACCATTCTACGTCACTACCCAGAATGCATTGCGACATAAACAAAAATGGCGATTTACATCGTAATAAAGTTTTTTAAAAATATATAAAACTGGGAATTATTTTCAAAAAAATTAAATTATAGTTATGTTACTAACATAAAAATAAAGCATATAGAGCTAACATGCCAATATAATCAGAGTTCCTTTTAAAGGGGGCTCTCACTCTCAGATCAAATGTCTCTCTCTCCCCCTCCTCTCTCCTCTGTTCTGCAGGAGTCCATAGCGGCACCTTAACTGGCCAATAGCATTCAAACTTTCATTGCATTTTCCTTTTTAGGTCGAGTTTATGGTCTTTGTTGGAAGAAGCTCACATATAATTGGGCCACCTCAGGTCTCATGGAGTTTGGGACCACCCTGCAACACTAGAGAAAACTTAAGTTTTATGGCTTTTTGTTCAGAGTCTGCTCGGGTATGGTTGGCCAAAGCTGTGAGCAGCATTCTCTGCTCCTCCAATTTCTCCTGTCTTTTCAAAAGGGGCCCAAAGCCGGTCATGCTTTGTGTAAATCCTGTTTCTTTTATGTAAAATTCATTTTTCTTATTTTATTCTTCTTTTCCTTTAAATTATCATGCAAGAAGATTTTGTTTAATTTTTTTTAAAGCTTAAACCAACTCATTTAAACCACCAAAATCAGAAGAAACACGTTTGTGATGTAATTTGACTTTCTGATGAGACTTTACACAATAAACCAATTCCTTCTTCAATGCATAAGAGAGGACCTCGCCCCGTTTGCTGGCGACCAGCCTTTGTGATCCCGGGAGCAGGCCATAACCGTGGTACGGGTCTCCCCACAGACCGACGCTGGTTCAGGGAAACAAAATCCAGTGGACCCGCCTGCTAACCACTGGGATGCAAAGTTTCTGCGGCTGATGGTCTGTTATGCAATTTACACTTGTCTTCAGAATATTCCTGATATAAGTTCTTTGAAACTAATTTTATGCAAACTCCCATCAGAATCTCAAAATACATGTTGTCTTTCATTAATATACGTTCTTTTTCAGAGTAAAACAAATTTTCTAATTTTTTTTATAAAGTTGATTATCATTTTCTTCATAAAAGTCGCATCCACTTTTCTCAACCAATGCTATTTTATGGTTTTCCTATTTCCAGTATACTGACAAATTAAACAATGTTTCATGTGGTTCCACAAATGTTTGATTCTTAGGTAACTCAGTAACAGCCTATGATGCACATGAAATATGTAAATCCTCTGTTTTAAAGTTTTGCAAATATGTTAACCTATTCTGACATTTCTTATTAAATAATTGAAAGACATATGGGAGTTATTGTTTGTTTTCATGTCCATCTTCTTGATCCTCAGAGACAAGAACTCACACAAGGGTTTATTATGAGACTGATCAAATATTTTCAATAGGATTATTAACTAAGGCTTAACTTACCAATTGCTTAATTCTTAAGCTCAAGACTTTGTGTATAAGAGTTTCCACCTCTATAAAATGTGGATGGTGCCCTAAAGAGGAATTGAGTGTGATGAAAGTAAATCTTCATTCCTATTAACATTCATATTTACAACTTCCGGTTATGGCTGCCACGTAGGATGGACGTGTCTCGCTCTGCTCTGCTCCTGGAGAAAAAAAATCGGCAAATAACTCTCTCATTTGGGACAGAACGTATCCCAGCGTTTGGGCGAGGATATGTCGGCGAAGCCTAAGGCTGGAAAACCAGGTAAAGGGAAAAGCGAGCCGCCGAAACAGTCCAAATTAACGGACTTTCAGGTCTGTGACGCAGCAAATAAAACTCCATATATGGCGGAGGAGGCTGGCAACGGTGCGATGTCTGCGGGGGGAGGCACAGATGCGCTGATGGCTGCCATGAGTTCAATGAGAGCGGACTTTTCCTCTAGATTTGATGGGATTATGACAGCGTTGGAAGGAATAAGAAAGGAATTGGGTGACTGTGTAGAACGAACGGCGCAGATGGAGCTCCGTCTCGCTAGTGCTGAAGATGACGTCACCCGTCTTCAATTAAAGGTGCGCACTTTGGAAAAAAAAAATAAATCTCTGGAAAATAATATTTTGGATTTGGAATCTCGGTCGAGACAGAATGACTTGAGGCTGGTGGGTCTTCCAGAGGAATCAGAAGGTCGGGACGTATGTTCCTTTCTGGAAAAGTGGATTCCGGAGGTGCTGGGCAGCGAGGAGTTGCAATCAGCAGTGGTTCTGGAAAATGCACATCGTATTGGCCCACGGAGAGATAAGGGACCGCCGAGGACCTTAATTATGAAGTTTCTTAGCAACAGAGACAGGATGAAGATCTTCAACGCTGCACGAGCTAAAGGAGAGATTAAACACCAGGACCAGCAGGTGCGGTTCTACCCAGATTTGGCCACAGGAATCCAGCAATTGAGGAAGCAGTTTGATCCCGTACGTAAGGAGCTGCGCAACCTTGGGATTCGTCATGGTGTAATCTATCCTGCGAGACTGCTGACCACGTATGAGGGCAGAACCCACATCTTCAAGACCCCAGAGGAGGCGCAGGAGTTCATCAAGAAGATCAAAGAAGAAGAAGAGACTGGTGGGAGCTAAGCATGAACAAAATATAAGGTAGAATAATTAAGCATTTGCACAGGCATCTGACTGACTTGAAGTAAATAGTAAGTTTACAAAATATAGATTGTATTATATATTAAAAAAACAAAACAAAAACAAAACAAACAAAAAAAACTATGATGTACAAAGTTGTTAAAAATTTTGGAGTTAAGTTGGAAAACTACAGAGGAGAGTTAATGTTACGTCATTAAAAGCAGTAGAGTTAGGGCGATTGGGAGGATGAAGAAGGAGTGGCTTAGGCTGTTCCCCGTGGGTGTGGAACGGTCGATGGCTATATCGGGAGACAGAATTTTTCTTTTGATTTTGGGGGGTTTGCCACAAGTGTGGGAAGGGGAAATTTGTTTGTGTGTAGTTTGTAGGATGAATGTTCAACCACTCATGTTTTTGCTTCTCTGTATGAGCATGTTTACACTGCAAGGTAATCCCAAACTCTCTATTGATCATAAACCAAAGTGTTAATCTTAATTTAACTTCATGGAATTGCAGAGGTCTACAAAATTTAAAAAAACTTAAACAAGTTATGAATAAAATAAAAGACATGGGTTCAAAAATTGTGTTTTTACAAGAAACTCATCTAATAGAGGAGGATGTTAAAAGAATTAGGAGTAGATGGCAAGGAAGTGTATTCACCTCTTCATTTTCATCCCGAGCCAGGGGAGTTATGACTCTCATACATAAATCAGTTCCTTTTCAAGTGAAAAATGTAATTGGAGACAAATTTGGAAGATATGTAATCATTCAAGGTTCTTTGCTATTAGAAAATATAAATCTTGTGAACTTATATGGTCCCAATATAGATGATCAGAAGTTCTTTGCTAATTTATTTCTTATCTTATCATCACTTACAGGGCAACATATAATAGCAGGGGATTTTAATTGTACATTGAATCCAGGTATAGATAGATCAACAGGACTGGATTGTACGCACATTGGATGTAGGATGACTATTAATCATTTTATGAAAGAATTGAGATTGTTAGATATATGGAGAGAAATGAAACCACAAGTTAAAGCCTATTCTTGTTATTCCAGTACCTACAAGACATTCTCACGTATTGATTATTTTTTGATTTCCACAGAATTAAGGTCCAAGATTCAAAACTGCTTTTATGATAACATCGTGATCTCTGATCATGCACCCTGTTGTCTAATATATGTAGATAAAAAATTGACAAAGGAATCAGGTAGATGGCAATTTCAGCATAAATGGCTTCAGGATGAGGAATTTGTCAAGTATATAGAAAAACAGATAGACGAGTTCTTTGACATCAATACTACACAAACATCAGCATGTGTAAAGTGGGAGGCTTTCAAAGCTTTTATTAGGGGACATATTATTAGTTATACAGGATCAAAATCTAAGAAGACTGGAGAGGAGAGAGCTAAATTGGAACATAAAATAAAAAGTCTTCAGGAAAAAGTGTATGCAGGAAGTGACCCAAGGTTGGAGAATGAATTACTGATTTTGAGAGCTGAATACGACAAAAAATCAGCGAATAGAGCTGCCTCGAGTCTTCTAAGATTGAAACAATCTTTTTATGAACAAGGTGAAAAATCAGGAAAATTATTAGCATGGCAGATTAAACAATTAGAAATTAAAACACCAATTACCAGTATTATAAGTAACGGACAGGTAGTTATAGATCCTTTAGAAATTAATAGAGCCTTTAGAGATTACTATGAAAAATTATATGATACCAAAAATGAACCTGATTTAACAAAACTAAATGGGTTTTTGAACGAACTATCTATACCGTGTATTCCAAATGAAAACAGGGAGATATTGGAGTCTAAAATTAGTCAAGAAGAAGTTGGGCTAGCCATTGATAATATGAAATCAGGAAAAAGTGCAGGACCAGATGGTCTTCCAGTTGACCTTTATAAAAAATTTAAGAATAAATTAATAAAACCTTTTTTGGAAATGGTTTTAGAAGCATTTCAAAATAATAATTTACCATCATACATAAATAATGCCTTAATTATACTGCTGCCAAAACCAGGTAAGCCCTCTAATAAATGTGAAAATATGAGACCAATAAGCCTATTAAACGCCGACCTTAAGATAATCTGTAAAATTTTAGCAAGACGAATACAAGAAATTTTACCAAATATTATTAATCGAGATCAGAATGGCTTTATAAAGGGTAGACAAGGCTTCCATAATGTAAGAAGACTATTTAATATTATTTATTTTAATAAAGAAGCACCGGATACAGCTCTCCTATAATTGGACGCCGAAAAGGCCTTTGATAGAGTTGAATGGCCCTTTCTTTTTGAAGTCCTACAAAGGTTTGGACTTGGAAATAATTTCATAAAATGGGTTCAAATAATATACAATAATGCTACAGCAGAAATCCTAACAAATAACAATATTTCAAAACCAATAAAAATCAATAGAGGATGTCGACAAGGCTGTCCACTTTCACCTTTACTGTTTACTATGGCAATTGAACCTTTAGCGATAGCGATACGTTTACATTCACAAATATATGGAATTAAAGTTGGACCAACAGAACATAAAATCTCCCTGTACGCCGATGACATAATTTTGTTTATGTCGAATCTAAAAAAATCAATTCCAACCTTGTTGAATTTAATAAAGAATTTTGGGGAAATATCAGGATATAAAATAAATAAAACTAAATCTTCAATATTAATGCTAAATGAGACCCAGAGAAATTACCCAGCCCCTGAGGTAAATCAATTCAATGTTGTAAATCAGTTTAAATATTTAGGAATCCAAATTGTGCCTAAGCTAGAATCAGTCGCCAGTGTCAACTATGAAGCCTTAATGTCAGATATCAATGAGTTAACTCAGAGATGGATGTCACTACCAATGTCGATGATCGGGAGAATCAATATACTTAAAAGTAATATTTTACCTGAAATACTTTATTTATTTCAATACATTCCCTTATCACCACCTTTAGATCTATTCTCAAGAATAAAAAAAAAGTTAGTGGAATTTATATGGAACAACAGGAGGGCTAGATTACGTTTGTCTTTATTATATTTACCATTTGATCGTGGAGGTCTGAAATGTCCAAATTTTATGTTGTATTATTGGTCGGCACAACTGAGGTCTATGACATATTATTTTTCATCAAATGATCTCCCTCACTGGACTGAAATGGAATCATACAATTTACCTTTACCTCTTCCCATATTCATATACTCAGATTCGGCAAAAAAATTACAAAAACAAGTTAAAAATCCATTTGTAAAGCATATGATCAAAATATGGTGTGAAGCTAAAAACTATTTAAAAGAACCACAGTTCACAAAACATTGTCACAATTTAGTCCAATATGGGGTAATCAATATTTTAAACCAGGGAGAGCGGACGCTGTATTTAAAGTATGGAATTTAAAAGGGATACAAAAGATTCAGGATTTATATTTGCCATGTGCAGATAACATAATGTCTTTTGAAGAGCTGAGGATCAAATTTAATCTCAATAGAACACATTTTTTTAAATATCTTCAACTTAGAAACTTTATTCGATCAAATCAAAATAAAGCTCTCACTCGACCTATTTATTCATCCTTGGAAAAAATGATGATGAAAGATAGTAAAAGAAAGGGTATTATTTCAGAGTTTTATAACTCATTGACACTATCTTCAAGTGAAAATTCACTGAAAAGATTAAACTACTGGAAAGAAGATCTGCAAACTGAAATTTCAGAGGAACAATGGGAATTGGCTTGTACAGAAGCTCAAACCAAATCAATAAATGCACGCCTTAAATTGATACATTTCAAATGGTTAATGCGGATGTATGTTACACCGGAGGAGTTAAATAGATATAACAAAAATATACCAGATACATGCACAAAATGCATGGAAAGTAAAGGAACCCTATTTCATTGTTTATGGGAATGTAGATTAATAAGAATGTTTTGGGAAGAGGTGAGAGTAACAATTGAAAAAATAATCTCAAAACAAATCATATTGAATCCTAAACTGTTTTTGTTGGGTCTGTACCCAGAAAAGCATAATTTTAATAAAAGTGAAAGAACATTCATAGACCTCAGTTTGCTTAATGCCAAAAAATGTATTGCACTATTATGGAAAAAGACTCATAGACCAGATGTGACTCAGTGGTTAAGACAGATGTTAACAAACCTTCCATTAGAAAGAATAACATATATACTGAAATCAAAGGAAATTGTGTTTGAGAATATATGGAGACCTTTTATTGATTATGTAAAAAATTTAAACATAACTCTTGAAGAAGAAGGTGAATGATGTGTGTGGACCTTGTAAATTCCAAACTGGTGAACATAATATGTATACTTATGTATTGGATTGTCTAGACTAAACAGAGGAGCATTGTTGAAGACTTGATTTTGTTGGTGGTTGTTGGTGTTTTTAGTGCATTTTTTTTTTGTAGTACTTTAGTGTTAGTGTTTGATTGTTTGTATCATGTTTGTTAAAAAAAAAAAAAAAGGTTCAATAAAGATATTGTGGAAAAAAAAAAAAAAAAAACATTCATATTTACACTAATACGTGTACCAAGATTAAATTACCTATAAAACCCTTTAATTTCACTACAGATAAGTAACTAATTCCAATAACATTAGCCAAACTTTCAAACTTATCGCACAAATGCTTTGTAGAACGGCAACTCAAGTGCCACTTGGAAGTTCAAGATGCATTTCTTTGTGAAGACTGGTTCACAACCTACTGTTTGTAATCTTGATTCACAGATGAGGAGCTTCCAGTTTTGCAAAACCAAACCACTGTTTCAGTTTGGAAGGCAAATTAAGAGCATGGAACTCTGTCAACCCCAGTGAAACGGCATAAAGAACTTACATCACTTTCTTGGCACATGTAGTACACAACCAGGAATTACTACAGCTCCACTGACTTTGTGGACCTTAATGCACAATCCCCACAATAGTAAGTTGCAAACAGACTGACAGATTATACTCTGGAAGGTATTGTGAAATAATGGCAAAATAAGGATCTTAAGTCATGTATATTAAACCAAAAAAGGCTACAGCATTAGAGCCTCCATTCCCATGTCAGTGCTAATATACATAACGGGAGACATTGGTACCTAAGCTAGCCTGCTAGCTAGCTAGTGAAACACTGTCAGACACTTTTAAAAATGACAGGTAGACCACTGGGAAAACTATATCCCTGAAGATGGCAATAGTGAGAATGTTGAATGTTTTTACACTGAGTTTGTTTATATGTAAATATATTCAGACAATAATACACAGTTCTTAACACTTAATTCTTTTTGTGTGCCTTTTCTTATTTATTTATTTTTTATTTTTTTTGTTTTTCATTTGAATTATGCACTACTCTAGGATTCAGAATGTGTTGCAAACAGATTTAAAGGTTATTATCATTCATGGACTGGTGAAATAGTGCTGAAACATGGAAGCCTTAGCCTGAAGATGAAGGCATCAACCTCAAAGTATCCAACCAAATGTCCAAGATGTCTTGTTGCAAATATACCATAGCCTTTGGTGAATAAGCTAGCTAGCAAATACAAAAAGAAACATGTCACTGGCCTTTTGAGAGGGTTTCAGTCACTTCTCTTTCATTATGATGGTGGTGGTGTGTTATGATTGTAGCAAACAAAATTCATTGTCAAAGTTGGCTCGCTGTCACTCGTGATGTTACGCTCGACTCCGACCACTCGACATTGACTTGAGCAATATAAAACTGAAGTGTCATGAGCAGTGCATTGAGCACCGTTTCAGCATGCCCACAGTCAAGTGACCGTAGCAAGTGAGTCCTCGTTATGTTTGTCGCATCACGTGAGTTGAGGGCTCGCAGGAAGTTTGACAGGGAATGTTTGTTTTTTTTTTGCTTTGTATTGTTCCTGCCAACGAATTTTGAATTGAACTCAGATGGCCAAATGCTCAAAAAAAAAAGGACTAAGATTATTTTCAGGTTTTCCACTCAGGTGCAGTTCTGACAGACTTGATTAGATGTTTCATAACATTCGTTATCTCATGAAGCAATTGTCTCAAAGTTGTTCCATAAGGTTTCAGTTTCAACATCACTAGTTGTTACCAAGTTTGGGAGTATGACAAATACTTCAGAATGTGAATAGATTCAGAATGTGTTGCAAACAGATTAAAAGGTTATTATCATTCATGGACTGGTGAAATAGTGCTGAAACATGGAAGTCATAGCCTGAAAAAGAAGGCATCAACCTCAAAGTATTCATCCAAATGTCCAAGATGTTTTGTTGCTAAGATACCAGAGCCTTTGGTGAATAAGCTAGCTAGCTATTAATACAAGAAACATGTTACTGGCCTTTTGAGAGCTTTTCAGTCATTTCTCTTTCATTATGACCGTGGAGGTGTGTTGTCATGATTGTAGCAAACAATATTCATTATCAAAGTTGGCTCGCTGTCACTCGTGATGTTACGCTCGACTCTGACCACTCCACACTGATTCAAGCAATAAAAAGCAGAAGCGTCATGAGCTGTGCATTGAGAACCGTTTCAGCACGCCCACAGTCACGTGACCGTAGCAAGCAAGTCCTCGTTATGTCCATCACATCACGTGACTTGAGGGCTGACGGCAAGTTTGAGAGGGAATTATTTTTTTCTTCTTGCTTTGTATTGTATGTTCCTGCCATCAAATTTTGAATTGACCTCGGATGGCCAAATGCTCAGAAACTAAAGGTCTGAGATTTTCTGCTCAGGTGCAGTTCTGACAGGTTTTATTAGATGTTTCATAACACTGTGTTGCTCATGAAGCAATTGTCTCGAACTTGCTCATTGATCCATAAGGGCTTTGTTTCAACATCACTAGCTGTCACCAAGTTCGGGGGTATAGCATAGACAGACTGCGCTTTCAACTGGCTTGTCAGTGAGACAAGAATTAAACAGCTGGCCCAGGTTCTACTGAGATTTGAACTCAGACCACTGGATTCAGAGTCCAGAGTGCTAACCTTTACACCATGGAACCTATAAGGAGTCCATTCAAGTAACATTATCCAAACTTTCAAAGTTATCGCACAAATGATTTGTCGATCAGCAACTCAAGAGCCACTTGGAAGTTGTAGATGCATTTCTTTGTGAAGATCGGTACACAGCCCTCTGCTTTTAATCCTCGTTAATATAATCAACAGTATCTCCACCTGTCACGTGGAAAACTGTGTTTTGATTCCGTGACAGGGAGCTTCTATTTTCACAAAACTAAACCACTGTTTTAGCTAGGAAGACAAATTTACAGTGTGGAACTCTGTCAGCCCGAGTGAAATGCCATAAATAACTTACATCACTTTCTTGTCACATGTACTACACAACCAGGATTTGCTGCAGCTCCACTGACATTGTGGACCTTAATGCACAATCCCCACAATTGTAAGTTGCAAACAGACTCTGATAGTTTTTACTCTGGAAGGTATTGTGAAATAATGGCAAAATAAGGATCTTAAGTCATGTATATTAAACCAAAAAAGGCTACAGCATTAGAGCCTCCATTCCCATGTCAGTGCTAATATACATAACGGGAGACATTGGCACCTAAGCTAGCCTGCTAGCTAGCTAGTGAAACACTGTCAGACACTTTTAAAAATGACAGGAAGACCACTGGGAAAACTTTATCCCTGAAGATGGCAATAGTGAGAATGTTGAATGTTTATACACTGACTTTGTTTATATGTAAATATACTCAGAAAATAATACACAGTTCTTTACACTTAATTGTTTTTGGGTGCTTTTTCTTATTTATTTTTTTTGTTTATTTATTTATTTATTTATTTATTTTTGTTTTTCATTTGAATTAGTCACTACTCTAGGATTCAGAATGTGTTGCAAACAGATTTAAAGGTTATTATCATTCATGGACTGGTGAAATAGTGCTGAAACATGGAAGCCTTAGCCTGAAGATGAAGGCATCAACCTCAAAGTATCCATCCAAATGTCCAAGATGTCTTGTTGCAAATATACCATAGCCTTTGGTGAATAAGCTAGCTAGCAAATACAAAAAGAAACATGCCACTGGCCTTTTGAGAGGGTTTCAGTCACTTCTCTTTCATTATGATGGTGGAGGTGTGTTGTCATGATTGTAGCAAACAAAATTCATTGTCAAAGTTGGCTTGCTGTCACTCGTGATGTTACGCTAGACTCCGACCACTCGACATTGACTTGAGCAATATAAAGCCGAAGTGTCATGAGCAGTGCATTGAGCACCGTTTCAGCATGCCCACAGTCAAGTCACCGTAGCAAGCAAGTCCTCGTTATGTTTGTCACATCACGTGAGTTGAGGGCTCGCAGGAAGTTTGAGAGGGAATTATTTTTTTTCTTTTTGCTTTGTATTGTATGTTCCTGCCAACGAATTTTGAATTGACCTCAGATGGCCAAATGCTAAAAAAAAAAAGACTAAGATTTTTTTCAGGTTTTCCACTCAGGTGCAGTTCTGACAGACTTGATTAGATGTTTCATAACATTCGTTCTCTCAAAAAGCAATTGTCTCAAAGTTGTTCCATCAGGTTTCAACATAACTAGTTGTTACCAAGTTTGGGAGTGTGACAAAGGCAGAACACAATTTCAACTGGCTTGTCAGTGAGACAAGAATTAAACAGCTGGCGCAGGTTCTACTGAGATTTGAACTCAGACCACTGGATTCAGAGTCCAGAGTGCTAACCTTTACACCATGGAACCTATAAGGAGTCCATTTAAGTAACATTATCCAAACTTTCAAAGTTATCGCACAAATGATTTGTCGATCAGCAACTCAAGTGCCACTTGGAAGTTGTAGATGCATTTCTTTGTGAAGATCGGTACACAGCCCTCTGCTTTTAATCCTCGTTAATATAATCAACAGTATCTCCACCTGTCACGTGGAAAACTGTGTTTTGATTTAAGGAGGTTTTCCTTGGATTGAGTCTGGGAGTTTCACCGTTAGGTTGCTATCACCATGGCGTCCAGACCGGAAGTCTGTCCCATGTTTTTAACATGAATTTCAGATCCCAATCCGAATTTGTAATGATTTTTTTATTTTTTTTTTTTTTATGTCTATACCCTATGAGATTGTGTGCACCCTCCCACCCCCATCACAGCAAACATTCACTCTAATACAGTATTTGTTAGTGTAGGGAGAACATGTGGGTCATTGTTACATTTCTATTTTAACAAGATTTTTTTTTTCCTTTAAATTAAGAAGACATTTGTTTCTAATGCTATAACTGCACCATGAAAGGTTTTACCACATGCTGATTCTGCATCTCCTTTAATGTTTGTTACCTTGTAGGAGGGGGGATGGAAGTGCAGAATGACTGAAAAGAAAAAAAAAAAAAAAGGTCGCTATTCCTTCCTGGAACTGGAAAGCTTATCTTTGTAGCTCTGGGGCTGGGTTTCCCGCTGCTGGCCCGTGGATTTTGAAGGTCTCTGAGTGGACCACGTTTGAGCCCTGATCCTCTCGCTCAGGTTCGCTGCGGGTTTAAACACCGATACCGGGAGCCCTCTTCTCGCCATGTCAATTGTTGCTTCTTCCGCCGAATTATAGAGACATGATTCTTCACCGTAAAAGACCCTTAACTTCGCAGGAAATGACGTCTGAAAGCGTAGATTCTGTTCCCGTAGAACCTTTTTGGCGTCGTTATATTCCCGTTGCTTTTTAAGAACCTCCGCCACCTCCGTCTCCGCCACCTTTTTAAGAACCTCCGTCTTCCACGAAGACTTTTCTCTCTTGATGCATAAATCCTTTTTTCTGCCAAGCCTGTCTTACAACCTCTTGTTTTATTTTGAAATTGGAGAATCTTACCACCACCGAATGTGGGGGCGCTTCTGCCGCTGGCTTTGCGGCTAATGTACGATGGGCCTTTTCTATCTTCAAATCGGTGGTTTGTGGAATATCCAACTTCTCTCTCAATAAGGATTCCATGCATTCCGCCATTGTGTTGAAACTATCTTCAGCTCCTTCTTTCAGACCGTGAATTCTGATGTTATCTCGTCTCTGTCTTCCTTCTTGGTCGGTTAGCTTAGCCTCCAGCCTTGACTGTTTTTTGTGTAAATCCAGCATAGAATCTTCAAGCACTTTTATTCTTTCTTCAGCTTCCAAGATTTGGTTTTCGGCCTGGTCCATTCTGCTGTTCGTCCTTTTTAATTCCTCTCTGAATTCATGAAATTCGGCCCGAAATCGTCGTAATTCAACAAATAGCGATTTCAAGCTAACCTTGTTGTTAGCTAGGTTCAGCTCCTCGTCTTCTGAACGGAGGTCCTCCAGTTCAGATTCTGCGGCCGCTGCGCGTCCTGGCCTGGGGAATGTCAGTTTCTTCTGTTTTTGGTTAGGCATGGTGTTTTTGTCTTTTGATTTTTATTCTTCCAAAAATCTGTTAAGTCTGATTTTGAAGATGTTTTCCTTGGATTGGGTCTGGGAGCTTCAGCGTTAAGTTGCTATCACCATGGCGTCCACACCGGAAGTCGTAATGCAATAATTTTTACTAATTATTCATGCCAGTTATTAATTATCATATTCCTAGAATTGTGGTGTTAACACTGTAAAGTAGCCTCATTGGCGCAGTAGGTAGCGTGTTAGTCTCATAATCTGAAAGTCATGAGTTCGATCCTCACATGAGACACTTTACATGCTCCTTTATTACAACATCTAGAGGATATTGGCCTAAACAACCTACACGGTTACCTCAAAGTCAAGGTAGTTTCTTACCACACCACTGTCTGCCAGGATCCCAGTTGAACAAACTACAAAGTTCTGCTTCTATATGTTTTTCTATCAACATCTCATTCACCTTTGTTCACAGTTATTGGGGACAAGCGGACGTCTTTAAAACCAATAGTTCCACAACTAAATGAGATGTGAGCAACTAATAACACATGGTCTCAGCTTTGGTGAAAAAAAATCACTTGTTGAGCCTGCATTTGGTGAATTACCAACAAGCTAATTTTATCACCCCGTCTTCCAGAATCTTGTTACAGTCACACCGCCCGTGCCATATCAATACCAGGTGAGAACAAACTGTGGGAGCTGTGATCGTATAGTGGTTAGTACTCTGCGTTGTGGCCGCAGCAACCCCGGTTCAAATCCGCGTCACAGCAGCTTTACTAAGAAATTGGAGCTTGTGTAGCTCTAAAGCTTTTAAATCATTTGCTGTTGTTCAGAGTCCATGATCCTGTAAAAGCGGAGCAAGAAATTTGGCTCTATGTTTTTTGATCCACCCTGTGAGGGTCTGTGGGAAACTGTGGGCAAAGCAGCTCAAAGCTATTGTAGCATACTCAAGCCAGATTGAACTCTGCAATTCCTTTATTCATTCATGCATGGACTTTTGGGACTGTCACTTTGTTCCATATTCATCTCCCCTCACAGGATCTAGGCAAGACTCAGGGCCTCCCACGACCCCGCACCCCCTCTCTACCACACAGACTTTCCACACCGAGATGTGAGGAGCTGAACACAAAGGCTCCCCACTGAGACCTCGGTGGCTGTGTGACTGCAATCCTGAAAAGATGAATTGAGAGAAGAGTCAGATTGGACTCTGTCTACTTTGCTTGTTTGTCATCAATATTTGTGCATGTTTTCTTGATTAAGAATTCTTATTGAGT